>JALPQI010004269.1:0-20758 GCA_025490895.1 Thaumatotibia leucotreta
AAAAATCAAAGTATTTATTTGAATAAAAATTCAAGTAAGCCTATTAATAAACATTTTTTAATTAACTGACAAGGAAAAAAATACTACCGGTGCTAACTCTACACCACTGACCTGAAAATAACCAGTAAGAATCTCAGCGAGACATATATTTTCAAAACGGTAGGTATAATAAGACATCTTATTAAAATAACATACGTTATAGAAGTTACTTCATCATAAAAAATAATAATAAACAAAAAAGCAGCTGTGACAAGTATTGAAAAAGGTTAGGGAACCTTTTTCAATACATAAAGTTCAAAAGATGTATAACTTTCTACATAGGCCTACTAAATTCCTAACTTGCAACTCGACGCAAGAAATTTACATGATAATTGAGATTAACTGCGGCACAAATTTCAATAAATCATCTATAGGCCGATAATGAAAAACTTCGTAACTTCAATAAACTTCGATCTACTTTTTGTCAATTAAAAGCTTTTGTGTGCCAAGTTTACAAAGCCATTAATGCATTATAATATTGTACTGTAATAAGTTGTATCTTTGTGTATTATACAAGTTGTCTTCGCAATTTTGGTCTTCATAATTATTTAATAGACTAACTCCACCAACACTTTAAGAAACTCGCAAAATGGCTTGATCAAGATGCAGACAGCAGGTAATCCTGAATACTGCTCCGATAGTCAGTCCCTCGGTTCCTTTCTCTGCGTCCTTAACCACCGGTAGTTTGGGCTCGCCCATTGCTGGCACCCGTTAAGTTTTTTATAAAGTGTTTATATTTTGTATTATTTTTGTATAATGTATTGTTTTTTGTTTTTACATTAATTTTATAAATCTCGTAATCTAAGAAAAAAAGGATTTAATAGATTAAAACGAATAACTAAGTACTTAAAGTACAAGACTGCATCTTCTTTCTTCCAAACTTTGACTTTCCTTGTACGTAATCTCTATCTAGCACGTCATTTTGCTTGTGTCTTGTACTAAAAGGAAGTACCTATGTTAAATGTTTGTTCCGGACGCATGTTGTCGTACTGTAAACTATAGCTGGTTAATTTTATTTTGATTTGAGCATTATAACAATTCGGATTCGTCATTTTCGTCCCACGATTATTACCACAACGGAAGGTCGAGTCACAACAAAAATAATTATGCTACACCTTAAATTGAACTGAATAACGTTTACATTAAAGCAATAATCTTACAATATTTTTTTGCAACAGTGTCAAGATGGTAATGACAAAATAAAAATGTCGTTAAAAACGCTCCATATTCACCCCGCTGTGCAGTATAAAAAACACTTGAACAATACATGGTCTGCAACTTAATCCAGGGTATAAGGGTACTGTTCCAACGAAGCCAATGAGGGTTTTCTGAAATGACGTTCACCAGGGCGGCAGCACTGAGGCGTCAGGTCTAGAAACTTGTCTAAATTCTCAGACCGCCTGTAGTTTTGTGTTTAAATATTTTGCATGAGTTAATAAAATTATATAAAAACATAGAAATACCTTCTAGTTAGTTTTTCTTTGGGGCTAGATAATTGTGTTTCTTAGCGGGACCTCACGGCTAAGTGGCGCCAACTAGTGGCATACGTTTTCAAGAAAACCCTCATTGTTTGCCCTACCGAGTACAGCGGACTCATTAATGGCTCCGTTTTACGTTCATTGCTGTCGAAGTTGAGCGCGGGTGCGAGTGCCACCATTTGTGACAGTTATTAGAGTAACTAAGGTGCAACCATCTCCATACAAAAACCAGTTCATCATCATCATCATCATTTCAGCCATTTATTGCCCACCCCAATATCGTAAGATTGCGGGACACTTCTGGGTTAGATTGGCTCAGGACCGAGATGAGTGGCGTACTAGAAAAGCGGCCTATTATACTCAGCAGTGGGCGATAAATGGCTGGAAAACCAGTTACAAAAAAGACAAACAATTTAAAGCGGGCGCAATGGCATGAAATTTTATGTTTTTTAATGGTATCATTTACTTGTTTCAGATAGCGAAAAAGTTTTTAAGCCAGAAGTAATAAGGCATGAAAAGTACCTCACGCATATAGACGTGAATAGAAGAAGACTCATAGATCGAGCCAAAACGAAGTCTTTGCGAATGTCCGTCGTCATCGTGGCAGTGTTTTTAGGGATGTGGGCGCCGTATTATGTCATGATGATCATATTCACGTTTCTCGACCCGGATCAGAATGTAAGTACTAACTTATAAGAATCTAATTAGGTAACTTATAGGTTATAAAACCACCAAAAATATAGGTAGGCGCTAGAGTTGAGGGCATAAACACGTCAAATTTAAGTACAAGGATAATTAGCTAGTAAAGTTAGTGTTATTTTTTCGTAATGATAGCAAAATTAATTTCAGATATGTTAAGTTGTTGGATGTTTTTAGATGTGATGGTAAAGTCAGGGAAATTACAAAACACTTGACATAACTAAAGGCCGAGGAGCTGGAGACTTCCTTGCACAACTCATCAGTGTTGCGATACAGTGAGGAAATAAATGCCGCTTGCATCCTCGGTACAAGACAAGGGCCAATCTTAGATAGATCTGTTATAGTCGGGGGAAGAAAAGTTTTTGGTCACATTTAATCCTACAGTTTCGGAAGCTTTTTCTAATGAATATTTAGGGTATACAGATTCACACCATGCAATAATCCCCAGTGCCGCGCGAGAGCTTCTCATCCAGTCGAGGACTTGAAGGTCAATAATTGGAACAGCACGTTCAATAATTTCTACCCTCGAGATTATGCATTCATTCTATTGTTTCAGATGATTTATAATTAAGGAAAAAAAATCCCCAGTTTTTTCGTAAAGCTTATAGAAAAAAAAACTATAGGGTAAGTTGTGGACCAATGAAACAACTGAATTTCAAACCATTGTATCTCTGGTGTTTTTGAAGTTACGAGTGAGATATTGTGTTCGAAGATAAACAATTTAGTTGGCTATTGAATCGCATTCTTGGTTTCTACTTATTTTGAATAGTATATGTAGGTGATAGGTACGCGTAAGTTAAAATAAGAACAACTGAATATTTAAATCAAATGCCGAAACTGTGGTGCGAGCGAGTAGCCAACGCGGCGGATGCTTAGCAATCGAAATATATGACTACCTTCAGTTTTATTTAGGTGCAGCGCTTGGAAATTGCTCGCTACCCACCAAAGTTTTAATAAAGCTTTATTGCTCAAAATACACACTAGATGGCGTTGCTAGTACTAAAATTAAACACTAAGAATTAATCTAGGGTACAATTTACATAAAATATATGTGTCGCCTACAATCCCACCCCCTTAGTGATGACTAGTCATCACGAGCCATCTCTGGTGCAAGTAAGGCGACGCGTGTGACGGGGCGTCGTAAAATTCCCGATCGCGTGCGGACATCCACAACGCGAATACGTCCGTCATTACCGGGGTGAGTCGCACTCACTACTCCGTGCCGCCAGGAACCACGGTCTAAGTTAGGTTCGACTAAAATTACGTAATCTCCTACCTGTAAGGAACGATTTTCGCGCGTCCACTTCTGTCGCGGAAGAAGTGTCGGCAGATATTCTTTGATCCAACGTGCCCAAAACATGTCAGTTAGGCGTTGAGCTATCCGCCACTGACGTTTCAACCGGAGATCCTCATTGTCGAACCTCCCAAAAGTAGGTCCATTTGAAGACGTGCCAATCAAAAAATGATTGGGTGTCAAGGCTTCGGGGTAGTTGGGGTCTGTCGATACGTACGTTATTGGTCGGCTGTTAACGAGCCCTTCTACCTCTGCCACCAAGGTTAAGAGCGTCTCCGGACGGGGTGCGCGTTCCCTAAGTACTACTCGCAGGGCTGATTTTACCGTGCGCACCATACGCTCCCACGCTCCACCCATCTCAGGGGCGCCTGGTGGAATAAACTTCCATTCTATTCCTCGCACGAGACCGTCATTGCGCAGTGCGTCGCTATTTAATTCAGCGATACTGCGTTTCAGTTCCAAGTCGGCACCTCTCAGATTTGTCCCATTATCGCTGTATATCAAGCTGGGGACTCCTCTGCGTGCTATCATCCGTCTCAAAGCCATTATGGTAGAATCGATGGTAAGGTTTTCAGTTATCTCGATGTGTACGGCTCGAACTGTTAGACATGTAAACAGCATGCCATAGCGTTTCTGTCTACCACGACCTACCGTGACCTCCATCGGGCCGAAAAAGTCAATACCGGTGAAAGAAAACGGACGACGGTTGTGCTGCAGTCGAGCGGACGGCAGGTCACCCAGGCGCTGCGGCTGCGGTGCGGCGCGGCGATATCTGCACAGCAGACAGCGGGCTGCGACTGAACGTACAGTCGGCCGCAGCTGTAAAATCCAGTAGCGCTGTCTTAACTCGTTAACTACGAGTTCTTGGGCTCCATGCAGTGCTCGTCTGTGGTGGTACTCTACGAGCAGTCTGGTGATTTGATGTTTGCCATCGAGAATCACTGGTCTCTTCGTAGACTCTTCAATACCTACTGCTTTGTCGATACGACCTCCAACCCGCAGTAAGCCCGTATCGTCAAGATAAGGTGTCAACTGGAGTAACCGGCTATCTTTCGGTAGCGGCTTATTTTCCCTTAATAAAATAATATCTGTGAGAAAGGAATCGTATTGACATTTCTTTATCAGAAGTTCTTCTGCCGACTGTATCAGTCCGGAGTCGATTTGATTACATTTATTTTGACATTTTTTAACGAAAAATAGTACCCGTGCAGTTGCCATAAGTAATCGAATCCACGACGAAAAGTTATTTTCGTTAGGTACCGGTAACGTGCTAGTACAGTCGGCTGAGGACACTACGTTAATAACCTTACGTTCACAGAGGGTCTCCTCGAGCTGCTTAGCACTCTTGAGATCCTTGGGCCACTTGCTTTCGGGTTCGCGTAAGAACGCGGGCCCCTGGAACCATACGTCGTCGTACCGTAGTGGTGGCGCATCGTCGCGAGTGGCCACATCTGCTACATTTACAACGGTGGGCACGTAACGCCATTCCGACGTAGTGGTCAACTCGTCAATCTCACCGAGGCGGTGAGCGACGTACGGTTTGTAGTCTCTGGGATCACTGCGAATCCATTGCAGGGCTGTGTTTGCATCGGTCCAGAAATACCTTTTATTTGGCTTAATGTCCTTGTGTTCGTTCTGTACTGTGGCGGCAAGACGTGCGGAGAGCACACAACCTTGTAGTTCCAGTCTCGGTATCGAAACCGGGCGAAGTGGGGTCACTCTGCTTTTGCTAGCCACAAAGCATACATTTACAGTGCCATCGGAACGAACAAAACGCCAATACATGACAGCGGCATATGCCTTACTGCTGGCATCGCAAAACGCGTGCAGTTCGGTATTAACAATAATTGGGTCACTTACCCCATTCGTTATATCATCATAGCATGGCGTCCATGCTGCCGCGCCATCGTAGTGTCGTGGTATGCGCAGCGACACTAGAAGTTTCAGCTCGTCGAGCCACCTTACCCAGCATGCATGCTCCTCCGGTCGGATGCGGCAATTCCAATCTACGCCACTACGATGTACGTTCTGAAATATTATTTTACTTTTTATGATAAACGGCGATAAAAAACCGTGAAGGTCATAAACTGACATAATGAGACTAAGCATTTTTGCTTTCGTAGGTGCCTCAGATCCATTTAATACATCTTGTGGGACACGATTAAATGAAATTTTAAAACCAAAAGTGTCATCTGAAGGATGAAACATTAACCCTAATGTGCGCTCAGTTGTATTCATGACTCCGTCTTTAAAATGAACAGCTGTTTGCGCGAGCGCATCGGTAGGTATATTTTTCAATACCTCCCTACTATTACTTGCCCAATTTCGTATCTCAAATCCACCGCTCTTGTGGATAAGAGTAATTTGTTCAACTAATTTCACTGTATTTCTACACTAGTAGTTGAATATAAACAATCGTCCATGTAATGACTTTTAACAATAACATTTACCGCCTCCGGATATAAGTCATCGTACTTAGAGGCATTTTTATTTTTAATAAATTGTGCTATAAACGGACTGCAAGTTGCACCAAACAATAGACTTTGCATAACACATGTTTTTACGGGTGCGCTCGGAGATTCCTGCCATAAAAAACGTAACACATGTTGATCTTCCGGCCTTATTTTCACCCTTAAAAACATGTCCTTAATATCCCCAACTATAACTATTTTGTTTTCACGAAACCTGAGCATAATTCCCATAAGTGAGTTATATAAGTCAGGTCCCGTTAACAAATAACTATTTAAACAAATCCCATTTACTTTTGCAGCACAATCATAAACAAGTCTCAACTTACCGGGTTTGTTGGGATTTTGAACTCCGAAGTGCGGGAGATACCATACGTGGTGCGCCGAGAGTTCATTTTCCTTAAGCTCGCGCGCATAACCAGCGGCAAACAGTTTGTTTACCTCCCTTCGGTAGCAATCTGCGTACGCGCCATCTTTGGCAAACTTGCGCATTAGAGACTGTAGTCTAGTAAAGGCAGCTTCTCTTGTATCGGGCATGGTGAATACGTCCTTTTTGAACGGCAGGCCAACCTCCCATTGATTCCCGATAAGGCGCGCTGAATCTTCCAATATCTGCAACGCTCTTAAATGATCGCTATTTTCACGGCGTAAAGTTGAAATTCCTATGGAGTCTAGGGAAAACGAATTGCGAATTAAATCATTTAATTCGGTAATATTCTCACCGTCGGTGTGACTGAGATGGAACACATTAGCAGCCTTAGAGTGAGCGCGACCACAACGGCCATGAATTGACCAACCTAACTTGCACAGAGATCCATAGGGCTCGGTTTCACTACCATGAATTATGTCAATCGGAGCGATTAAGAAATAATTATCTTCCTCAATGAGAATGCGAGGTATAACACTACTTTTACATACATAATCCTTAATATGAGATAAGTGTTGACAATTCAGACTGTTAATTACAGACAAATCTTGTTGTGGTAAATTTAACTTCGACACTTTCCGTAACTTAATGTCATAACTATTGTTATTGTTTTGTCCACTTATCTGAACGGTAACGGTCGGCACATCTGACTGAAACACTTCTAAACCAAACGCGTCAGTGAACTTTATAGCGCGCGATTGTTCACATTTGAGTCCTAGCTCGGTTACTAGCTGAGAGTCTATCATTGACACTGAAGCGGCATCGTCTAAAAGGGCGTAAGTACTTACAGTTCCCTTAGGTCCACGTAATTTCACAGGCACTACTTTTAACATGACGTTATCCATAGAAGAAAGTTTATCACAATCCGATGTAACATGGGCCACGGTGTCGGGAGCCGAGGGCGCCGGCGATGCGGCCGGCGGTTGAGCGTGCGCGGGGGCCGGCTCGGGCGGCGGGTCGACGACCGCGTCAGCTGATTGTGATGACGTAGGTTTCTTCCAGTGTAGCAGCTTGTGGTGTGCGAGTCCACAACCATCTATGTCGCACACGGGCGCGGGGCATGCGTTTCTATCGTGTCGTGACGTCAGACAACAATAGCATAGTCCTTGAGATTTGATGAACTTCCATCGATCACGACGCATGGCACGTTTGAAGACACGGCACTCTGGCAGAGGGTGAAATATCTTCGAACAAAATTTGCAATTTTTCTCTTCCATGACAGCGTTAGTTGTCAATATAGGCCGATTAGTACGAACTTTATTTTCGGTCGAATATTTCGTTGTAGTTTTCGATTCATTCGGCTTCACATTTTCACGGACGTCTGCCAAACCAACTAGTGATAACATTTGCGCTTCTTGCTTTAGAAATTCAGCGATAAGAGTTAACTTAGGCTGATCTTCATCTAACCTCTTGTATGCGTAATCGGTCCATTTACCGACTAATGTACTCGGAAGCTTGCTAAGGACGGTTGATGCTATCTCCGGGCTGCGCAGATAATCCGGCTTATTCAGTGCACTAATTGTTGCGACACAATTATTTACCTTGATTGAAAATTCAATTAAATCATGATGGTAGGATGTGGGCAATGAAGGTAGCTTCTTCAGCTGTGTCGTAAGGTTCATAATGATGACATCCGATCGGCCAAACCTCAATTCGAGAGCTTCCATTACCGTGGCAGGCGGAGTGTTACCGATCAGCAGAGCGGTGACCGTGTCCTTGGCGTTGCCTCGCAATGCTTTGCGTAGTCTCTCCAGGTTCTCCGACTCACTAAACTCACAGACTCGAGTGGATTCCGTGTAAGCCTTCTTAAATTGCAACCATTCGATGCTGTCACCGCTGAAAACAGGTAAGTCTCGTGGCGTAGACAGGCGACTCAGTAATCGATCTTCGCGCTTGGCTGACGAAGTTTTCATAATATCCTTCAGAGTAAGCGCTAGTTCTCGAATGCTGTCGTTAGGAACATAAGATTGGACTATAGGTAAGTTGACGTTTGCTGGCAGGGTTTGTTGCTGAAAGGGAGCCTCTGGTTGCGGTATATATGTAGTCTCGTCATGACCTTGACTCAACCATTGTTCAACGTTAGACCGCGCTCTGTTGCTAAGGGCACCTCCGCTTCCTTCACTACCCCGTTCACTTTCCTTCTGCGATTGCTCCGTGTCCACTTGTGCTAGGTCAGCTTCTAGCTTTTTATCAATAAGCGCCAGCTCAATCTGGGCCTTAGCTTGAGCGGCTTCGTACTCCAATTGCTTGCGTCTCGCAATCGATGATGACGTAGACAGTTTCGACTTGGCTGATGAAATCGAGCCACGTATCGAACCACGTATACATTTTGGTGTTTCCATTTTTACTTGGTCCAAATCCTTCGGCTGTTTAAATGCACTATCGGTGCCGAGGTCTGGTTTGTTGACTATAGGTGCCGCGGGCGCGTTGCTCGAAGTACTCGCCATTTGCAATTTCGTGCGCTCGAGTTCACGATGTTGTTTTCGAGTTTTAACTTGCGATGGTGTTCTGTACATCACTTTTAGTCTAGATTCGGTTCGAAGACCACTTTATTGTAGGTGATAGGTACGCGTAAGTTAAAATAAGAACAACTGAATATTTAAATCAAATGCCGAAACTGTGGTGCGAGCGAGTAGCCAACGCGGCGGATGCTTAGCAATCGAAATATATGACTACCTTCAGTTTTATTTAGGTGCAGCGCTTGGAAATTGCTCGCTACCCACCAAAGTTTTAATAAAGCTTTATTGCTCAAAATACACACTAGATGGCGTTGCTAGTACTAAAATTAAACACTAAGAATTAATCTAGGGTACAATTTACATAAAATATATGTGTCGCCTACAGTATATGTGTTATGCAACTTTAAACAATAAATGATATTTGTTTCATTGTGTCCTCGTGCAGGTATTCAATGAAACACCCGAATTTTTACATTGAAACAGATGTAATAAGTCCAGTGAACTATGAAACAGACTTAACCAACATTGAAACTGTGTTATATGTAACATATATATAAGAAAGCTTGCAATGAATACAACATAAAGGAAAGTTAATAATAACGGTAGGCTGGAATAGGTTTAGTTTAGTAGGGTTCCAATTTGTTAAATGATTAATAATACCACTGAAAGATATATGAAACCGAAAGACTGTTTCATTGTATACAACACAAGTTTCATTGTAACTTAAGAATGCTGTCGATAACTGCGACATATTGCAAAAAAAGTTGTTTTATGTGTCCTCGTAGTATGACTGTAAACCAGGCGAACGCGGGAGGGTCTTGGGCATCAAAAGTCAAAAGTCAAAATATTCTTTATTCAATTAGGCCCAGCAACGAGCGCTTTTGAATCGTTAAACTAAATAGCGAATGAGAGAAAAAAAAAACTACCTCCGGTTCTAACCCTACACCACTGCCTGAGAAGAATCCGGCAAGAAACTCAGCGGGACTTTCTTTTTTCAAATAAAAGTTTTATAACATCTTACGGCTAACATGCATTAATTAAAAACGAAACATAAATTTCATCATTTCAGCCAAAAGACGTCCACTGCTGGACATAGGCCTCCCCCAATGATCGCCAATATGACCGGTTCTGCGCTGCTTGCCTCCAGCGGGTTCCCGCGACCTTGACCAGGTCGTCGGACCATCTTGTGGGAGGTCTGCCCACACTGCGTCTTCCGGTACGTGGTCGCCAGTCCAGCAGTTTCGGGCCCCATCGGCCATCTGATCTTCTGGCGATGTGCCCAGCCCACTGCCACTTGAGTCTGGCAATTCTGCGAGCAATGTCGGTTACTTTGGTCCTCTTGCGGATCTCCTCGTTTTTGATTCGATCACGCAAGGAAACTCCGAGCATTGCTCTCTCCATTGCCCTTTGAGTGACTTTGAGCTTTTTGATCAGGCCCATAGTGAGCGCCCACGTCTCCGTACCGTAAGTCATCACTGGCAACACACACTGGTCAAAGACTTTTGACTTAAGACACTGCGGTAAATTCGATGAGAAGATTTTTTGCAACTTCCCGAACGCTGCCCAGCCAAGTCGGATTCGACGATTTACCTCTTTCTCAAAGTTGGACCTACCTAACTGAACAGTTTGTCCCAGGTAGACATACTCGTCAACAACTTCGAGAGTAGAGCCTCCAACTGTAACGGGAGATGGTACTACTTGAGCATTGAACATGACTTTCGTCTTGTCCAAATTCATCTTCATACCAACTAGTCCGGAGGCTCTACTGAGGTCATCGAGCATTGTTCTGAGGTCTTCAACGGTCTCAGCCATAACGACTATGTCATCGGCAAATCGAAGGTGCGTGATGTACTCGCCGTTTATATTGATGCCGCGTCTTTCCCACTCCATAACCTTAAAAACATCTTCCAGTGCAGCGGTGAACAGTTTTGGGGATATTACATCTCCTTGTCTGACACCCCGTCGCACTGGAATCGGTTTCGAGTTCTGGTCTTGGAGGCGGACCGACATTGTGGCGTTTCCGTACAAGCACTTCAATACTTCGATGTACCGATAGTCGACTTGGCACCGCTGAAGAGACTGCAGCACAGCCCATATTTCGATTGAATCGAAGGCCTTTTCGTAGTCCACGAATGCTAGGCACAGGGGCAGGTTATATTCTTCCGTTTTCTGTATAACCTGCCGCAACGCATGTATGTGGTCCACGGTGCTGAAACCTTTCCGGAAACCAGCTTGTTCGGGAGGTTGGAAGTCATCCAGCCTACGTGCGAGACGGTTCGTGATGACTCTCGAGAACTTGTACACATGGCTCAGGAGTGAGATGGGCCTGTAATTTTTCAGTAGAGTGGTGTCACCCTTTTTGAAAAATAGCACCACCACACTCCTGCTCCAAGCTTTTGGCGTTATCCCCTCGTGAATGACAGAATTGAACAGCTTCTGAAGGGTTTTGAGAACCGGCTTACCACCTGCCTTCAGGAGTTCGGCTGTGATTCCGTCATCGCCCGGGGCCTTGCCATGTTTGAGTTGCTTGAGAGCCTCACTAATCTCGTACAGGCTGACGTCCGGGATGTCTTCGGTATAGTGTCGGGTTAATCTTGCTCTAGGGTCTCCAGCTAGATTCATAACGGGGTCTCGGGTCGACGTGTATAGCTGTTCATAAAACTGCTCGACCTCTCTCAGGAGCTCAGACCTGGCTGTAACGAGTCTTCCATCCTCAGTCCTCAGCTTACTCAATTGGCTCTGCCCAATGGACAAATCCCTCGCAAATACTTTAGAGCCTCTATTGCGTTCTATTGCCAACTTCACACGTGCAGTGTTATATTGGCGAATATCACGCTTCAAAGACTTCGAGATCTGCCTATTGAGCCTCCGGAGCACGCAAGCATCACTCGAGGACTGAATAATCAACTCACGTCTGTCGTTCATGAGCTCAAGAGTGAAGTCTGACAGCTTTCTGGTGCTGCGAGTTCGATGCGTCTTAAAGAACTTGCTCCCTACCGTATGAACAGCTTCCACGAAACCATCGTTATAATCGTCCACTTCGCTCCCTAGGCATTCGAAACGGTTTTGGAGTTCCAGCTGAAAGTTTCCGGGATTTGTAAGTTGGATCGGTACTGGGCGGAGCGTAGACTTAATCAGTCGCGATCGTTCGAGCTTGAATTTAATATTCAATATGCCTCGAACCAGTTGGTGATCACTTCCCATTTTAACGGCGTTGATCACTGAGACATCATTGAATATCTCTTTTCTCGTGGACATGATAAAGTCTATCTCATTCCTCGTCGCACCGTCAGGGCTCATCCAGGTCCACTTCCTATGCTCTCGTTTCTTGAAGAATGAGTTCATCAGATAGAGTCCTTCTTTCTCCAAGAAACCAGCCAGCAAGTGGCCCCGACTATTCCTACATCCAACTCCAAATTGCCCCACTCGCAGCTCTTCACCGTCTCGCTTGCCCAACTTCGCGTTGAAGTCCCCCATGACAACGGTGAACTGAGTTTTTGAGCTATGTATGGCACTTGAGATGTCCTCATACATAGCTTCGACCTCGTCGTCGGAGTGCGTCAAAGTCGGTGCGTATACCTGTATGACCTTCAACGAATATCGCTGCGTCATTCTAAGTACAAGGCACGCTACCCTGGACGACACACTCTCGACTTTCACCACATTGTTCACAAGGGACTTGTGGACGATAAACCCGACACCTCCTTGGGACTGCTGGTCGCCCTCCCGGAAATAGAGCAGGTTACCTGACTTCAGAATTATCGTGTCCTCACCCTCTCTTCGGACTTCCGATAACCCCACGATGTCCCATCGTAACCTGCTCAATTCTTCCTCCAGTTCAACAACCTTCTCATCCGTCCGCAGTGTTCGGCAGTTAAATGTTGCCAGGGCCAAAGGTCGTCGGTGGTGGTAGCTGGGACTTCGCCGGTGATTCTTCGCACCCCTGACCCCACCAGTATCCTGACTGCTACCAAAGTCAAGGCACCGGGGGTCGCCGGAACCTCGGGGCCATTTATTGTTTGTGACTTTCATAGGGGGGTAGATGCCATAATCGCCACGCTTGGCATGCGGGTTGGCGATCGCAGTAGATTTAAATAAGACAACGACAGACGCTGCAGCCCATCTGTCGTTTTTCCCTTTGTCGCCTCTTACGACACCCACGGGAAGAAATGGGGTGGTACTATTCTATGCCGGTACCACATGGCAACATAAATTTGATTGAATATAAATACTGATATAGTACATTAACTAGAGATGAAGTCTCTAATAGTCAGAACAATTATATAAATTTAATGAAATTTGAGAAATGTATAGATGTAAAGATATATGTAAAAGGGCATACAATTGTTTTTAGTTAAACGTTAAAATTAGCATTACGTATATTATACTGCTAGAGATGTAAAGGTCTCTAGTTGTCAGAGTAAAAAGAAAACAAACGGATACATTTCACTAAATGTTTCATCTCCACGATAGATATCATACACTTTGTGACAACATAAATATCATGTTGTTTTATTGTGTACGTATGTTTTATTGTTAAACATATTTATTACTTAAACTATTGCCATCAATGAAACATTCAATTTTTTAAACTGTCCTATCTCAGCCAATTTCAAAGTAAAAAATCGTATATTTTGCCATAAAATAGACTAATAGTCATCATTTTTTATGGCGTGTAAAAAAATGGCTCTAGTTCTGAAAATTCCGTATATATTCTTAAAATGTTTTTGAAAAAAGTGTATTGTTTCAATGTGAACTAATAAATAAGTGTTCAGTGAAACACCGTGAGCTGTTTCATTGTAAACAAAAAATATTACGGGTAACCAACATTGAAACGGAGTTACATGAACAGTAGCCAAATAGATTATTATTATAATTATGTGGTTGTTCTTAGTAAAACGTACTGATTCTTGGGAAGATTAATCTATTAACGAATCTTTATGACATTGGCACATTCAGCAACCGAAAATTGTTATGTTTTAATGAAAACAATCACATAAGTATTAATACAATATGTAGGAACAGAATGTTTTAAAACATAAAAAATATGTTTTATTACCACTATTACTACTCATGTATTTTTACGAAATATTTAATATGTAATTTTATGATATAATTATACCAGTCAAAAAAAAATATTAAAAATGTACTACTTTGACTCTCTTGTACCACCCGGGTTTAGCCACATAACCAGGTATTCACCAGCAGGAGTTAAAGTGATCATTTTATTGTACTCGTACATATAAAATTTGTCACTCTAGCTACTGGTCAGTGTTTAACCCTAGGTTTTACAAGTGGGCCTTAATAGGTTGATAATAAGGTGCCATTTAAACATGAAACACGTTTAAATTAACATTCTCATAGAATAGTAACCTTTTGCAATTTCATATTCGGTGTACAATAAAACTATACAGTACACAACGAAACATGAACCTGTTTCATTGTACATTACATAAAAATGTTTCATTGTGAGACACCAGGGTATTATTTTAAACTAAATAAAAAAACGAGGCCAAAACTTGAATTAATTTTAAAAGTATTTAGCTTAAGATAAACTTGAATATATATACAATACGACAAAAATATAAATACTACCAAATTATTCTCTATATTCTTGCAAAAAATTACGAAACATAAATAAAAATTGTTACTTTTCCTGGTTCAATTCGCTTTGAAGCATGTAGCGACGTGCTCCTTCTGCGATCGTCGCTCGCACCCTGGGGAGTTGTGGAGGGTCCCTAAGCTCGTCCTTGTTTGATAGACGGGGCTAGCCATTAAGGTCAGGTTTCCGAGATATCGCAAAGTTTCATTGTGTCCGTTTGTGTCAATGTTCCACAACTAACCCTACCTTAATTTTCTTTCCTTATTTGATAAAAAATATAACTTACAAAATCTTGCGCAATTTTTTGGTATTGTGCCACAACTAATTGTTGACAAGAGGTACATTAAAAAAATAAAATGTATAATTAATGCGCCTGCACGTAAATCAGTTAAAACTGTAAAAAAAATAGTTAGCATTGAGTCACTGACGTAATTTTTTCTTTGGATGAGTATAATAATTGTCGGGTCATTATAGTAAAAAATCACCATTTGTTTAATTTCTGTTTGATTGTTATGAATTTTAAAAATAATTTTATTTTTTCTGACTATATCTACGATTATTACTTTTTAAAATATTGTCTTAAATATTCAGTTAGGCCCCTCGGATAATAAATCCCTACTGTAGGATTTATTGTTTCTTTTTATTAAACAAATAAATCTTAATATTGATTTTATGAAAAAACCTCCACACATTTTATCAGGGATAATTAGATTCATATATTCACAAAACGATGTTTTATCATATTCCTGAAATAAATATACTGTAGGATTTAATGTAATTTTCTCGAACAAGTTAAAGTTTAGCTCCCCGACTATTAGGTTAAGGAGATTAGTTAGATTTAATCTAGTTACATAAATTGTGGTTTTTTAAATAAATATTTAGGTACACTGGATATTACATTTATTTTCGATAGAAAATACTGTGAACACGTTTAAAATATTTATACGATTCATCAGAAAATTGTACCCTACCTGTTATTCTTTGACCGTGTGTATTATATAATATAACCCAAATAATGATAAGATTTTGTTAATTTACATATTTTAGGGATTATTATCACTGGTGATTAAGTTTTTAATGTTTTGGAGTACCTACTTACCATTAATAATATACAATCAATCCAAGAGATCGTTCGTTTGTTAAGTATATTATTGAGGACATTGATAGGAAAATATGTAACGAAATAAAAAATTCAATTAACGTATAAAAAGATCAAGGAATAAATTTTAATTTATTTTGCTCAACATTACACTAATCTCGAGAATCGTTTTAACGCAATTTACTCGCAATGACTAAGTCTTTCTAAAAATGAACTCGAGTAATGAATGTTTTAAGAGAGCCCAGTTCCAGTCTTAAAATACGGCGAGTAATGATCTTGACATAAATTAAACATTATAAAGGGAAAGGAATAGTGACAATTATCTTTGCAGTCTTATTTCCCTTATTTATCGATTTTATTCGTTTTCATAATGCTTATGAGATTACAAAAAAATTGATGCAGCACATTTACAAATATATTTCATTATAAAATTTTCCGCAGCTTCAAATACCTAATAAGAATTTAATATCGAAAATGAAAACAACCTCGTTTAATTGAACTTCATTTCTTGATTAACTTTATACAAATAGTAATGTGTCCATACGCATAGTATTAGGAGAGGCCTATTGTTCAGCGGTGGACTCAGATGCGCTGATGATGATACTTGTACGTTTACAAAAACTATATAAACTAAATTATACCTACCACTCACTGAACTAAAGTACACCGTATCACCTCGTTTTGAGAGCACTCCCCTAACTGCCTCAGACGGTATCGGAATCCTTGGCGTAGACAACTCAAGAGAAGTCCAGTTTCGCGGCCATTTAGTGAGTAAGGTCAAATTAGCCTCGAAGAAGCTAGGTGTGCTCAACAGATCGAGTTAGTATTTTACGCCTGCTCACCGTCTACAGCTTTACAAAGCTCAGGCTTGGCCGCATATGGAATACTGTTCTCATCCCACTACTGTGGGCAGGGACACCCCAATACCAGCTTCTTCCTCTAGACCGTATTCAGCGCAGAGCGACTCGAATCGTCGACTGCCAGGATATTTCAGATCGGTATGATTCCTTGGCTTTGCGTAGAGATGTAGCCTCGCTCTGCATTTTTTATCGTATTTATAACGGGGATTGCTCTGAGGAATTGTTTGGATTAATCCTTGCAGCGTCTCTCCGCCATCGTCCTACGGTCGCGTAAGGATGATGAGAATGGAAAAGCTGTCGATCTTTTTCATCCTCACCATTTAGATGTTTGGCAGTCCTCAACCGTTAATTTTTCTAGAAATTTCCTGCTTCGCACGGCTACACTCTGGAATGATTTGTCGCCTGCGGTATTTCAGGACCGTTAAGATTTTCAAAACATCAAGAAAAAAGCGTATTCCCATCTTAAAGGTAGGCAACGCACTTGTAATACCACAGATGCTGCGAGTTGCGAGTGTCCATGGGCGACGATGATCGTTTACCATCAGGCGATACGTCTGCTCGCTTGCCTCCTATTCCATAAAAAAGACCTTTTTTTTCTGTTTGGCCTAATGGTTGACTAGTACAGATTGCCTTATGGCATTAAATCTGCCTATTGTACTTTATTTTCTGTGCAATAAATACTTAATAAACAAATATATTTGAACAGAAATGGCATTAACCGAAAAACAGACACAACAATAAAAAGATTACTCAAATCTATGTGATTATGTTGATTAATTAAACGTAATAATTAGATAGTTGTTTTTCTTTACCTTATTAAAACATTATTTATAAAATTTGCTTAGTCAATACGGAAACAAAAATGATCAAATCCATTAATAAGTTACAAGCAAATTCCGAAACAAAAACGTTGAATTTAATCTTAACGTCAATTTAAGGGGATTTAAAGGGATCTGTTTAATAATACCCACTGAAATTGGGTTTCGGAGCTACTGGATTCCTTATTCGGTCTCGATAAGTGATAAACTGATTAACACGAGGGCGATAATTGATTGGTAAAGTCTTCAATTTTAATTACAGCGTTCACCACATTTTAATAATTGCTTGCAATTGTTGATGCAATTCAATCCGTCTCAAATTGAGCGGATAATCTTCAGCAATTTTGCATATATCCCGAAAATAGAAACCACTTAAAAATAAATACCTAATTGTTTGTGTATTTGTACCTGATTGCAACACGATCATTGTAATAAAAACTACAGTGATCGTGTTACAATCAGGTGCAAAAGTAAGTTGAAAAAGATTATTTAGATAATATTTGTACTGTACTGGTCTCATATTTTTAGAGAAAATATTAAATAATGAAAAAACGCAAATAAAATATAATAACATAATACGGACTATTGGTATTGCAATAAAATAGTTGTTTTGCGAGGACAAATACATACATACAGCTTCTGAAATATGCTAAAAGTATTCTTGTTTCTTACTCCAACAACAGAATCCAATGGAGCAATTTAATAAAAAAAAAAACTTCACCGGATTCTTAAGCTGTGATAATACTATCCTTCGTAAATTCATGTAATAATAAATACAAAACATTTCACTGGATTTAATTATGACCCGTGTAAAATTATAACCATAAATGTATTTTACAATACAATACAATACAAAACTCTTTATTGCACACCTTACACGTAATAAAAAAAAGTAGACAACACAAAAGAAACACAAAAATCAGAGGTCACAAAAGGCGGCCTCATCGCTAAAAAGCGATCTCTTCCAGACAACCTTTGGGTAGAGGAGATACGATTACAAACTTTAGGTTAGTTGAAAAAGTTATTTACAAGTTATTTATTTTAGTTATTTTAATTCTCAATTTCGTTTTAGAATTAACTATCTCAATAAAATAAATTGGCAAGCTATAAATCTCATACAAAATCGGCTAAAATACTAAATCGTCCATGAAACCCAATCCAATTGTTTGTGAGAAATACAATGCTTTCCACAAAATACCAAATTCTGTTATTTTATTCAAGTGTATAATTTTGTTACAGCTAAGTGAGGATCTACGGAATATAATATTCTTCTTCGGGATGTCAAACAGCCTCGCGAATCCTATTATATACGGCTTCTTCCATTTGTTGCCCCGGAAAAAACCCTCACACACCGACTTAGTGACAGGTAAATACGTCCTCATTAATGCTCCATGACGAATGACGCGTAAGTAACGAAAATGTATTGGTTAGGGAGTAACGTAGAAAATACTGAAGTTACTTCGATGATTTGCAACGCATTCGCAGAAAAACAGGCTTCATTGGTAATGCAAATACTTTGGAACGCAATACTGTTAGGGTAATATAATAAGGTGAAATTCTTTAAAAGCCCCGAAGAGGAAGCCCAGTATTTTTTGTTTGTTTGTATCTTGCGAGTTCTTTTTCCAGTTCAGTTAATAATGCATTTATTCAATCGCCTTTTTGTATAGGAACAACTTTATTTAATTTTGTTACAATTTCCGATTATTTTTTTTAAATAACGGATGATACGTTTATTATGTGTCTTATTTACGAATACGTTTTGAATGTAGGTATGGTATAAAAATAGTATATTACGACACTTGTGCGAAAAACAAGAAATTAGAAACGAGTGGTGATGTTAAACACGACCAAAAGGAGATGATAAATGGCCCTTCGAAGTTTTGGACCTGAGATAAAATGAGCCACTTTTCGCACTAGCGCGTAAAAAAAGTACCATCTGTACTAAAATAGTACATTACGACACAACTGCAAAAAACATGAAATACGAAACGAATGGCGATGTTTTAAAACACGATCGAAGGGAGTGTTTTAGATCGACACTAGTTACAAATTTCCTTTTTGCACGTGTCTTGTGCACACTAACTTGTGTCGTAATGTACCTACTATTTTACAGGTGTATGTTCATGTCTTCATTACGATTGACAAAATTCTTAAAAATAATCGAAAGTTGTACCACTTAAAATCGCTAGTCATAATCCAGGAAATCTCATAAATGCAATAAAACACACAATATTAGCAAACATGAAAAATATTCCTACTCTAGTGTACCAGCTGAATCACTATGAAATTTATGTTTATAGTGTACCAACATAACTATTCAATTCATAAGCCTCTTCTCACGACATTTTCAATACTCGTAAAAGTAAGTAAGAAGTAAGCATGTTTTCCCCATTCTCTAAATGAATAGTAAAATAAATGACAACACTTTAGGTGTCGTGGTCTCCAGCCTAATGGACGGTTGCCTTGAATCCTTTCGACCTTCGGCAAATACCCGCAGAAATGTCACTTCCGTTTTAATAAACAGTTGGACCAATTACTGAAAGGGGGTCGATCTAACAATACATAATCTCTGCGAATTTGGTATTTAGCTTCTCGAATCAATACTTAGAATCTTTGATTGGTACTTGTGAAGCTTTTACGTACCTGCTTACAAACTTTTGATCTTCTGTTTCATATCTGAAAATAAACTTGGAAGACATAATATGTATAATTCGTTTTTAAGGGTAACAAGTTGTTTGTAAAAATTGGAAGCTATCAAAAAACGTAAGCTTTGGGAGAGTTTCAAGCTTAAAAATCCCACAATTTCCTGATGGATACTGATACTTGATTAGGTCTCGAAAAGCTGTTCCATTATCCTTTAGGAGTCATAAGCCGCTAACGAGGCAATAAAACTAAGCTGCAATGTTTGCGCCGTATATGAAGAGCAGAAAATCGTAAGAAAGGAGGCAAAAAACTCAAAATTCGTGGCAACAAATAACAACAATTTCTACATAGGTTCTTATTGCTACTAATTACTAATTGGTTGGCATTAAGAATATTTTTTTTTGCCACAACTCTTTCCATGAGTGTCTCAAGAGTCAACTTAGGGATTGAAATGTCACTTGACCATTCATTCATTGATGATAGGCAGCAGCGTCATCATAGGTTTTTGGGCCTCTACTAGTTTTTTATGGGATATTTTTGTATCTAAATACGCCGTACTTCTATCAGAAGTGGAATTGGTTAGGATGAATTGAGAACTCGAAGAAAGAAGAGGTAGATTTTGAAACAGAAACCGTTTTTTTTCTAATTGTATCGCTCGAGCGTGATCCGTAAGTCAAAGCGTGACTGATATAATTATATTAATTTTATGTTTTAAATACAGAATTCATCCCATAACAAGCAGTCATGTAGCGGATTGTATAAAATACGATATATAGGCCTTTTCTGAATACAAAAATAACAAAGTAAATGCTAAGTATGAACAAGGATAATTGTCTCTCATTAAGTGAATTTAAAACGCTAATTAAAGTATT
>JALPQI010004270.1:0-80727 GCA_025490895.1 Thaumatotibia leucotreta
AGACTTTTTCAGGACTTGATGACTAATTACTTATTATTACCTAGTGATTTTATGCTAAATTAAAAGTAAGGTAAAGTGGAGTAAAATGAAACGGTTTTTTTAATGGGGTAAGACAAAAAGCTACCAGCAGACGCTATGTCAGAATTACGATTTTTTACATAAATGTTTACTGTAAAGGAATTAAACACTTTGCGTTATTACAGAAATTACGTAAAATTAAGCGTAAATGAAAGTTTTAATGTAAATATTTGACACATTTTTATGTAGTATATTTTAAGTGAAATGGCTAAATATATTAGTCAAGGGTTGTCCAGTGAAACCCGATTAGTCGAGCATACCGTTTTTTGAAATAATATATGAACTTTATTGTGACACTACGTGGACTTAGCATTTAAATGAAAAATTATCTCGACTTATACGTCGTAGGATCGACGTAGGAAACCCTCGCAATGTTGTTTTTGTAACGCAAACAACCTTAAACATTTATAATCTCCTTGGGCAGCGGTCAGTAATTTTCCATCAGTTTCACACCAGTCCAAAAACACAGAGTTCAAATTCGCCTGACATCAGTCAACGGACAATAGGACTGATGATCTGAACTGACAACAGAATTAGCAATAGAATGTATATATATATATAGTATGAGATCAGAAGTGAATTTTAAAGTACTATTGACACAACAGTTTATAAGGCAGTCTAGGATATATTTTTAGTTATATTCAGATATAGCACAGAACCGGGATGAACGGAAGAAGAGGGGGGAGGCCTTTGCCCAGCAGTGGAACAGCATAAAAAAAATCATATATTGATTGTTTCAGTCCAGACAATAGATTAATTAATCATTCACTACATCTATAAACAACTCTTTTCATGGTAAAAATGTTGTCAACAGTACTTTTAAATTTACTCTTGATCGCAGTTTGATAATAAATAATAACCGAAGTCATAGAGGTGTTTTCCGATTGCAGACGGCTTGATGCAATCGGTCCTAAGTAAGTTTATATGTTGTCAAAAGATGTAGTTGAATGGCTTGTATGTCCAAACATGTAGTGGTATGACATGTATGTCGTTATGTCTAAAGCCTCTTCCACATTTAGTGCGCGCATCGACGTTGCTTCTAAACAGGAACCGCGAACCAATGAGAGACACCGATATACAGATGTAGTGAGAAATGACTTGCCTTCGGAAACGTTCGTCAACGTCATGCTGTTTCAGTCTATCTCACTGAGACTGACAGTAATAGCTGTCATGCTACTTCAGTCAGACTTGGTGACACTGCCTGAAACAGCATGTGTTTACGAACGTTTCCGAAGGCAAGTAATTTTTCACTACACATGTAGGTTTATTTAACCTGCAAATAAATAAATCGATAGTCTGATTGGTACTTCAGGAAAACTCCTACGAGATTGTTACCGTTTAAAAATAAACGGGAAACATGATAAATTGGTTTAATTGTGGTTCCTTTTAAGTATCGTGAGCCAAAAACTTAATAAATAATGTAACAAAAAAGTTATGAAGTCACACACACATGATTACTCACCAAGTGTGGATGATGGATGAATTAGAAGTACGAGTAATAGCTGTTGCTACGTTGTTGTGTATTCGTTTATGGGTGTTTTTTCTTTCTATATTTATTTACCCAGCAGTCGTAAGGCACTGGTCTCACTGCGAGCTACTAAAATATGAACTGTGGGCTATAAACACGAACAAAATACGCACTCCCGTGTAAATAAAAGAGACACGGCGATACTCGCCCGGCGGTGATAGCTGATCGTGTATCGCGAGTGCGTATCTTTTGTTCGTGTTTATAGCCGATAGTTCATAGCTTAGTAGCTCGCGGTGAGACCAGTGCCATAGTAATTGGGGAGTTCTATGTCCAGACAAATTCATTCAAAAACTATAATAATCATACTTACCAAAATACTCCTAGCAGGGCTGGTAACCCAAGGAGTAATATTACTACCCCTCCTTCTTTAACTGAAGAAGGAGAGGCCATTTTATGATCTATGTAATAATTTAATTTAATAATAATGTGTACTATAAACTATTTTATGAATTGTTGGAGAAAAAATGTATGTTATATAGAAATAAATGGCTATTCTGATTCTGATGTCCAGGCGGTCTGATGGTGTGTGTTTTTATAGCAAACTCGGGTCGAAGAGTAAAGCAGCAGTAGCCGACAACACGGCGGAGACGAAAGCCAAGATCATAGACGACACCGTGGAGAGAATTGTCGCCATGAGCAAAGTTCTCTTTGGGCTGCATATGGTATGTTTCATTATTTTCTGCTCTCCGGCCGGCAAACATCACATTGCCGGCCGCTGCGCTAAACTAAGTTGCCGCTTGCCGGCTCCGTTTTTTTTTATCTATTTATATTCCACAAATTAGCTCTACCTTGGTTCATCTGCCTGTTTTATTGTCTTTTTTATATTATTATTTTATAACCAACATCTGAAACCGAGTAAATGTGTTCAAAATTGGACAAATCGAGTTTCCGATGTTATATTGACATCTTTTTTATAAAGTCTCCTAACAAGTCGATAAGTAATGTTTGTCCCTTTAGGTCTTATCCATATTCTTATGTCTAAAGGTCTCATCCATATTATTATAGGCATTTCTCCGAACGTTTCAACCGCCATTACTTCGGTAGCAACATTATTACCCGATTTCCGTGGGTATCTCATATTTTTTTGGATATTTTGGTCACCGTTGGATATCGTGGTAGTACGTCTACTAAAATATCCGAAAGATTTTGCATCTCTCACGGGATTCATTTGAAAGGCCGCCACCGAAGTCACGGCGGTTGAAACGCTCGGAGAAATGCCCAAATGTCTATAAGACCGAAAGGAATGCACAATGCTTAACGGCTTTCTAAGTTAGGAGACGTGTATAAATAAGGAAGTGAATTGCTAAAACAAAAACATATTTATTTATTTGATTTATTATTTGTTTATTTTATTTCACCACATAGATCGACCACCCTCAACAAATGAGCAAGAACGTTTACCGCTCAGTTGTGTCCATACAACGGAAAAGAGCGGTCATCGCCTGTTTCCGATGCTTGTCTCTTCACTCTCTCACGAGGTTATACCGTGTGTCAGCTTATTGGGCGGATTTTTATTTTGTTGTAGTTTTTTAAAATTTTCCAAATTTGGATTTTTTTTATTTTTTCTATTCAGAATCGCGAACTCTTTCGATCCTCATTAGCAGAAAAAGGTGTCCCGAAAATTCCATACATTTTTTTGTCTTCCACTTAGTTACGGTTGAAGAAAGTGTACGAGAATAGTAACTCAATGGAATTTTTGTTTAGGGAGACTTTTTTATTTCTATCAGGATCGAAACAGCTCGAGATTCTGAGTAGAAAAATGTAAAAAAGTCCAAATTTGGAAAATTTAAAAAAACGACAACAAAATAAAAATCTGCCCTTATGATGATTGTGTGTTCTTCCCTTGGTACTAACAGTGTCATATTTTAACGAAAAACGGTACCTATACAACATGTTACACGAGCCACTGAAAACCTTGAACGGGGTGATTTACAAGGACTGAACAACTTTTACTATGGAGCTAACACAGAAATCTCAAAAAATTCGGCTCTTTCATACAAAATGTCGTTATCGACCGGAGAAAATGTTTCATACATTTTCTCCGGTCGAAGAAAAGACAATTTTTTTTAGATTTCGTTATTGGTCCCCTAGTGAAAGTTGTTCAGTATAGCCTACTAAATAATCCCGTTCAAGGCTTTCAGTGGCTCTTGTAACATCCTGTATATAAAGCTCATTTCTACACTGTAAAAGTTCTTTCTTAAGGTGCATTCAGACCAAGCGAACATTCGCTATTCTAACCTCCCACTCTACGAAATTCGATCGTTACACGAAACGTGATTGGTTGATTTCGTAGAACGGGCGATAGAACAGCGAATGCTCTGCAGTGTTATTCACTAAGGAAACCGCCTTGCTGTCAGCGCTGTGTCAGCGCTGCGGCAGCGTCGAGCCTAAAAATGGTATTCACTAATGTACTTTAAGCGACACTAGTGCTCTGCGACGAATGCGGCGTGAGCTGGAACTACATTGCGTCGAGAGTTTGACGTTTAATGTACGAACTTCGTAGTCTCTAACGAAAAACAGCGACGAACTCGCCCACAACCTCGCTCACAGCCTCGATTCCTAATGTGAAATCAAACAGCTAGGATTTTAGACAAGGCTGTCTCGACATCGAGCTCGTTGACGAACGCAGCGTCGAATGTGTCAATAAGAGAATAGCATAGCTGGTTTGAACGCACCTTTAGACATCGGCAACTATAAAATGTTTTAATTGTGATTTCTGTTGTTTTGTTTTTCTGTTGTTTTTATTTATTCTTGGCTTGCTCAGATATTTATGAGCAACCTGGCCTGCACATAATCTATAGAATAACAATCCTAATAGCAGTTGGTTTCGCACGCCGCTGGACTAACAAATAACAGGCGACAAAGCCGCCGCCCCGATGCGATAACTGGAAGAGATTGCTCTGCGCGGCGAGGAAAAGGGCGGCGGTAGCTTGTCTGCGGTCGCGACATCTTTATAAAATGAGTCGGTGTGTATATAACTATACAGGGCGTCCCAAAGTTATGGGACATGAAGGGGAAGTAGGTACCTTAACCCTTTAACAGACAGACAGATGTCAGAAATGCGCAAAATTGAACTCTCGCTACTTTGACACAATGTTGAAACTTGGTGGGCAACATAATATTCCCTCTGCCTTATAAAGGGTTAAATATCGTAGATAGTAAAATTTAATAAATACGAAAAATTTTTTTTCGTAATTTTATGATGTCAGTCGAAAGAATGGATACAAAATAACAATTTTTATTAGAAAGAAGAAAAGAAACTAATAACCAAACAAGTTTGGTTCAAAATTCGAAAAAATATTTAGATGTTTCGATTTCCGGGTGAAGCAAGTAATTTTTTGAAAAACTTTGAATGCACTAATACTAAATTTTAAAAATAACATTAAGTCTTCTTTCAGCAGAATACACTATCTACGATATTTAAGGTACTTCCCCTTCATGCCCCATAACTTTGGGACGCCCTGTAGATAGTTCCACGAGAGTTGAGGTCACGCACACACCAACATGTCATGTAAACACACGGGGAATTTGAAATTAGTGTTCTTTTTTCGTACTGACAGAAAACCCAATTGCAACTTTAAGATTGATCAAAAAGTTTGTTCAAGGGATTTGCTTCAATATTTTGACGCAAGTCATTCAATCATTCACTAAATTTTTTGCAATTAGTACTTAATTTGGATGTGTGTGTATTTACCTCAACTCTGGTGAAATTACCTATATCAACGTTCCTTGTTTTAAATAATAATAGTAATTAAATAAATACCTTAGGATATTTTAAACAAATCGACCTAGTCTCACGGTAAGCTCAAAATTGTACCTTAATTTACTCTTTTCGTAGATGATTGTTTCACAGCTGTGTCCATTTTTAGGGTCCGTAGTAAACTAGCAACCCTTATAGTTTCGCCATGTCCGTCTGTCTGTCCGCAGCATAGCTCGGTGGCCGTTAGTACTAGAAATTTGCAATTTGGTACAGGTATACATATCAATCAAGCCGACAAAGTGGGATAATAAATAGTAGAAAAAAAACTTAGGGTACCTCCCCTACACGTAAAGTATTATTTTATTTACTATAATAAAAAGTTGAATAGGTACAGATGTAGTCACATCCTTTCTCTTCGGCTTTTCACGGAAACGCCCGAATTAATCTCCCTATCTCAATTAGCTTCAGTGCAATATATACTAAAGTTCATTGTGACACCAATATGAATTAGGATGTTTCTGTGAAAAGCCGAAGAGAAAGGATTTTGCACTACATCTGTATTTAGTATGGGTCTAAAATGTATTTTTTTCTATAGTCATTTTTTCGGAGATAACCGCTCCAGTAGGCTTATGATGGTACCGGGTTTAATCGTTTGTCGTTGTTGCCGTCAGGTTTTAACAAGTATGTAAATGCGAAAGTGAAGCGTAGCACGATAAATAGATAAATCGGGACCATCATAAGCCACCCGAATTGAAAAATAATGTATCACGTGAACTTAAATGCTGAATTAACTTACCAAAGTTACACATTTAAAAAAAATACTTTGAGTTTCATTACATGTTTTTTGGTAACAGACATCGAGCCTGCAACATATTCGCAAGGACCTACTACGAGCTATGGTTGGAAGAGGAAAACATCGGACAAGAGGTCATGATAGAAGATTTGACGGTAAGTCACACTGGCCCTTTTGACTAGACTTCTATTACACTAGAATTTAGGCTTGGAATTATTATTAGATTTCTTACAGTTTAGGCATAGTTATTCAGAAAATCAATAACTTTTCAAGAAGTAATATAGGTATATATAATAAACCTTTATTAATGTGTCTTCTAGTCAATAAAGCATTTATTAACTATCATTTCCAACACTCATTCTAAACCGTAAAACAATTACACGTAAAAATAAGTAAAATAATACGTAAAACAATTGCACAATAAACCGTAAAATCATAAATTAAAATGGACAGTTTTAGTTATTTGTCTCAAAATTACCTGCTAATTCCACCTTATATAAGAAAACATGTTACTCAAAATGTCTATACATTTTTCGATCCTTCGATCGGCTTACAAAAAGTATGAAAAAAATAGTAACGGAACCTTAAAAAAATCTTGGGATAATTTTCCTTTTACTAAGATCGAAACAGCTTGAGATTCTGAGTATAAATCATACAAAAATTACCAAACAAAAAAAGGTTTTGGGGCCATCTTGAAATAAAGTGGCTCAAATAAAATTTCTGAATTCTTTGTGAACAACTATGAATTATATTCTAATAGAGGGTACATTTCAGCAATCATTCGAAGACGCAGAACTGAAAAAGAGCGATGTGGTAGAAGAGGAAGGCAAACCAGACCCTCTCACTCAGCTAGTTACTACCTTCTGCCGAGGAGCCATGACTGAACGATCTGGTGCTTTGCAGGTAAGTCATCATCATCATCAGCCCATGTTAGTCCACTGCTGGACGTAGGCCTCTCCTATTAACTATGCGTATACATTAGGAGGTAAATGCCCATAATCGTCACGCTGGGCAAGCGGATTGACGATCGCAGTAATGTGTCCACTATGATGACGCTGCTGCCCATCATCAATCTTGTAGAATGGTCAGTGACACTTCAATCCCTTAGTCGACTCTTAAGACACCCGCACGAGGAGATGGAGTGGTGACAAATGTATTCTTACTGCCGTCGCCACACGGCAAGTCACATTAATATAAATATATATCCCACTTCTGATATTACAACAATAGTGAAGTTCAAAGTCCAGGAAAGTTTTGGAAGACAAGACAAATTGTCTTGTAATTAAAATTAATATTGATGACATCATTATCATCATATCAGCCTAAAGTCCACTGCTGAACATAGGCCTCCCTCAAAGAAGACATGGTTCCTAAGAATAGAGCTTCATCTTATAGTTGTAGATTTTCCTTTACTGACGGGTTTAAATAATCTCTGTGTGTCCCACTTCTGATATTAGAAACATTTTGTAGAAGTTATTACGAAAACTCAAATCAAATTCATTATTAACTACCTAAATATTTTGATTTATGTTTTTATTTTTTTCCCCAGTAGCCACACTACTTAATACTATCTATATAAATTATAAATATTGGTTGTCATATACCAAAGAAAAAACGACGAAGACCAAGTGGCTGAGCGGATCAGGCATGTGTTCGATTCCCACCTTGGACGTTGGTGATCTTGGTCTTTTTTTCTTTAGTTTATGATGAGATTCAATATTTATAGTTAATTTAGGATAGTTAATATTTATTTATTAAGGGCTGATTTTTCTATCCTCAGTTAATATTATGTATTACCATCTTAATCCCTTAGTCGACTCTTACGACACCCTAAGGATTCCTAAGGGATTAAAGTGTCACTGACCATTCTACAAGATTGATGATGGGCAGCAGCGTCATCATAGTGGACACATTACTGCGATCGCCAATCCGCTTGCCCAGCGTGGTGATTATGGGCATTTACCTCCTAATGCGTCTATACGCATTGTTAATAGGGGAGGCCTACGTCCAGCAGTGGACTAACATAGTCTGATGATGATTACCATCTTCATCTCAGGTCATCAGTCAAAAAAGGATAGAGCTAACAATTATTTGACTGATACTGTTAAATGGAGATTGAAAAATCAGTACTAAGAATACTACACAGTTATGAATCACCCAGGCCTACTACCGCGAATATCGAAATTCGGAACTTTCGAGGGTTTTTCTCTGTCACTCAAACGAATGCGTTTATTAGAGTAAGAGAGACAAATCCTCGAAATTTACGAATTTCGTTTTTCGCGGTAGGTTATACATTTCGAGGTTTTTTCTAAATAACCTCTTTCGATCAACAAAAGACCAAAATTTCAATTATAATTTTACTCACCATCGATTTATATTTGCAGGAAGACCCCTTATACATGTCGTACGCACACATCATAGCAAAATCCTGTGGGGAAGAAGAAGAAGAAGGGGGTGGTGAGGAAGAGGAAGGAGGAGGGGAAGCTGAGGCGGCGGGCGAAGAGGAGAGCAAAGCTAGTATACATGTGAGTGAAACTTCTATGGTATTGCGCACAAAATTAATGATGGAAAGTAAACATGCTGTATGAGAGCATTTTCACTTATAGGGACATCCAATTAGCTTAACTCTCACAAAAAAGTTAACTTCGATGTTAGCTTTGTAACGACAATTAAACATGAAATATTTACGTAAATCCACTTTATTCGTGTTTTTATATTGCATATACGCGTATTCTTTCTGGATTAAATGATTAAAAAATATTTTTGTTTATATTTAATGCTTAGTTGTCGTCACAAAGCTGACATCAAAGTTAACTTTTTTCAGAGAGTTAAGCTAATTGGCTGTCCCTAGAAGTGAAAATGCCCATGAAAGTCTTGGATACCGGTTAAATTTTCAAACATCAAAACCATTTTATTTCGGTTTTGATCATTATGCCGTTATATATATCTTAATCGGTTTAAAAAAGAACGGTTTTTATCAAATAAGCCGGTTAATTCCAGTCAAATTGTTACTCTTTAAATAAACTGGTTTATTAAGGTTACAATGAAGTTCTTAAAACGTTCGTGCTCTTTATAACAGTAGGGAGTAAAAGCGAAATTAATCGGCACTAACCGATATTTATCGAACCGGTTCTTAGCCTTACTGTACTGATTGAAGAAGGTATGGTCTGATTAGGAATTGCGAAGTATTTTTTGCTCTTTATATCAATACATTTGGTATATTATCATAGATCAGCCATTGAGATTTCTGTACTATTGCATATAGTTTGCAGTTGCAATTGCAGTTGATGTGCCGAAAGGCATTTTGAAGATCTTATAGAATCCAAATGGAGTAGGTAACCATGTCTATCCGGTGAGACGTGAAGTTAAGCTGAATATTATTATTATTGCTGTATCTTTAGGTTCTTCTCTATCTTTGCCAAGTCCAATAACTTACTACAATCTTTCAAGTATTATTACAAATATGGTTCTTCCAAAAAAAAACTATATCTCATATTTCTATGATTATCCGTATTTTTGATAAATGATAAGTCTTGAAAGTTGTATAATTATATGTACTTAAAATAACGGTATCTATTTTTAACGTTTTAAATTTATTACGAACATTATAAAGATTTTTATAATAAAATTTCAAGCTGACTACCATGGATGCATTAATGGTATGTATTGACGTAGATAAAAAAAAACTAAATAATTAAACTGCGTGCTTCCTATTTTATGATTGATTAACTATTTAGTTATGATTTTTTTTAGATAGCTAAGCCCATGAAAAATATGATTCACAATAATAAAAGTTACGTGAGCTTTAATCATCGTGAGTTGATAAATTTCGAGACGAATTCTGGTCTCCATCCTTATTGCCGGCAATATTGCCTATCGATCGCCAAGTTCTCATTGTTACAAACAAGAATACTTACGTTTTGTACTATTTCAGGAGCAAGAAATGGAAAAGCAGAAACTCCTCTTCCACCAATCCCGACTCGCAGACCGGGGGGTAGCAGAAATGGTGTTATTACATATCTCAGCCTCCAAGGGCATACCTAGTGATATGGTGATGAAGACTTTACAACTCGGCATCTCGATATTGCGGGGCGGCAATATTGATATTCAAATGGTAAGTCATAAACAAATATTTAGCAAACGGGTTACTCACGTAATTGCCCGGCTAAGATCGGATCTAATGTAAGATCGGATGACCGTAATAACTACTAAAATAGTAGTATTTTTCCTCACTGGCAATATTATGCATGACGCCATTTCACCCCGCCCCTCTCGCTAGTACGCTACGCAGTAACCGCTCAGCCATATCGGTCGTGAGCCATGAACGTTTAAAAAAAAGTTAATTTTATCGATAATTTTTGGAGATCTGATCTTTAACAGGAAGCTATGCACCTTTTTCTCCTTACTTTAGAGTTGAAATAAGATACTAGTCCGATCTTAGCCAAGAAGGTTTTCGGTGGGGTGAGTCTTAAAAAAAAATTGTGCAAGTTTGAGTGTCGATTACTCCTAAGCTATTCGGTTGAGCCACATCAAGTAAATTTATATTAAAAGCTTGATTTCTTTTTTATCACGTATATTACACATTTAGAGGTAAAAGTTAGTGAGAAAAAATTTATGATTTTTTTGTGACATCCTTTCAACTCACCGAAAAATAGTCCGATCTTGCCCGAGTGTACCTTAATGATTTGGGACAGAAGTGATATTAATTCTAAATTTAATTGTCTCTAGGGCATGCTAAACCATTTGAAGGATAAGAAAGATGTGGGCTTCTTCACGTCCATCGCTGGGCTTATGAACTCTTGCTCCGTACTCGATTTGGATGCCTTTGAGAGGAACACTAAGGCTGAAGGTAAGAAAAATGCTATAAATAATTTTCTTCAACTTCTTACGATACCTACACTTTTAAGCGCTGTGATTTTTTTGTCACGCGTGCCTGATTCACCACGAATACAAAAATTATACCTCGCAGGTCGAAAGCTTTCCTTTGAATGGGACTAATGTTTACACCATAAAAATCAAATTAGATATTTGTCTTTTCATCAGACTCTGGCGCGATGAGCTGGATATTGACTGTCTGATTTGACTTAAACTTTTAAACGTATAACTGCTATTATTCTACATCTTTTATGTAATACAAAAAATTAAAAATATATTGCCTAGCTCAATAGGCATGATGACTGGCAAGTCAAATCAGAATCTTTTTTCGAACTGTCAAAACGACCACCACTATGTAATTTTATATGAAATACTCAAAAGTGACGTCACGTTTGAGTACGGCCAAATGACCTACTCTTTTGAGTTCTTTTCAATTTATTAAATAGAAGTTCTGTACAGAAATGACAGCAATCTACATCTTTGTAATAATTTCTTCGTGTATTATGTCATGCATAATGTTAATAATAAATAAAGAGGAATCCTGAGCGTAATGAAGGATTCGAGCGTTAACGCCCAAGATGAAATAATTTTTGTACCGTGTGACACATACTGCTTTTCACACCACCTGATGAGAAAAATAAAAGATTTATACATTTAAATTATACACATATTTAATATTTATGCAAATTATCGATTCTGAAGAAATTTTTATCAATTATGAACGTACTGTTTATTTTCATATTTCATTGTAATTTTTTAGGCTGGCAATAGAAAGTCCTTGAACAGAAAAGTGCCACTTTGATCCCTCCTAGCAGGGAAGAAAAGGCCCGTATTCGAATACGTGGTGTGAAAACGATTTTGTGGTTTACGGATGTTTTCTGTATGTTACAAGATTGAAAACATTTCATTATTTGTCAGCCTCCGTAGCCTAGTTGGTAGTGAACCTGCCTACGAAGCTGGAGGTTCCGGGTTCGAATCCCGGCGAGGGCGTTATTTGTGTATTTATTTAGGTATCACAAATATTTGTTCCTTGGTCAGGGCTGTCTATGTATTTAAGTATCTATTATATATATCGTCGCCTGGTACCCACATCACAAGCCTTAATTGAGCTTACCGTGGGACTAGGTCGATTTGTGTAAGATGTCCCAAGATATTTAAAAGTTTACCGTGGGATTAGGTCGATTTGTGTAAGATGTCCCAAGATATTTATTTATTTAATGATTGTTTGCAGGTCTCGGCGTTGGTCTAGAAGGCGCGGCGGGAGAGAAAAACATGCACGATGCTGAATTCACGTGTGCGCTGTTCCGGTTCATACAACTCACTTGCGAAGGCCACAACTTGGGTAAGCATTAATTATATCTTAACCTTTACCATACCGTACCGGAAGGCGTGGGTAGGCCTCCCACAAGGTGGACTGATGACCTGGTGAAAGTCGCAGGAGTCCGCTGGATGCGGGTGGCACAGGACCGGTCATTGTGGCAATCTTTGGGGGAGGCCTATGTTCAGCAATGGACGCCTTTCGCCTGATATGATATGATGTTTTTTTTCTTATCATCTGGGGTATCTGGGTAACGCTTTGGCTTGTTAGCTGTTAGTTATAGATGTATTATTAATAATACATATATTATATACTTACTGAAAAAAACACCGTATTCAGTGTGCAAGAAAGGTCTCACAATGTCGTAACAGATGTGCTTACCATAGAAAAAATTAACTGCGAAAGACTCTGGTTGTCCCGGGATTCGAACCTTCTTTCTCTGGATTGCCGGTCCAACGTGCTTCCAATTACACCAGACAACCTTCCGTGAATCACAGTTTTTGCACGTGTCTCGTACGACGTTTTTTAGTGCAGATGGCCCTCCCAAGTTTTGGACCTGACGTTAAATGCACACACTTCTCGCACTAGAGCCTAAAAATGCACCATCTGTACTAAAAACGTATATTTCCTAACTAGTGCGGAAAAGTAAACTTCTCTCTCTTTAAGGCACTTGTTATGAAAAAAGTCGTTCGATACACGTGTTAAAACTTCTTTTTAACTCGGGTGATTGTCACACTCGTTTCACTCGGGCTCCAACTTTCACCCTCGTCGAATTTTTTTTTCTTGCATTGAAATGTACTATTTTATGGATGTATGTGCTCTTTTATGTCCAAGTTTTGTTAAAGTGTTGAAATCGTTTGTTTTCACGCAGAATGGCAGAACTACCTACGAACTCAGGCTGGCAACACGACTACGGTGAACGTAGTCATCTGCACTGTCGATTACCTGCTTCGACTACAGGAGTCCATAATGGACTTCTACTGGCACTATTCCAGCAAGGTACACATTCTATACCAATCGTTAGTAAAATAAAAAAAAAAGTAAACAAATACGAATGATAAAAATATTATCGAAGCGGGTTACTCACGTATTTAAGTCGATGATTGCTCGACATGTTTACACAAAAGATCCCAATGGGTCGAAGTGTATCCGTAAGGGCCCCACCAATAAGATAAGATAAGACATGTTTCGACCCATTAAGAGGGTCCTCGTCCTGAGTACCCTCGGCCAAAGCCCGACGCGTACCGAGGCCGAGGGTACTCCGAACGAGGACCGTCTTAATGGGTCGAAACATGTCGAGCAATCATCGACTTAAATACGTGAGCAACCCGGTTCGATAATATTTTAATATGTTTGAGTCTCACGTTAGTTATAATTCTAGAAATACGACTGACTTTCCATAGCATTTGACGTCTTTGACAAATATTGTTAACACAAATTCGCAGATATATATTTACGTTAATACTAATAAATATCAATAAATTTAACTAATAATGTAAGTGAACTCATGTTTTAAGATTTCAAATTTAGAATAAAACCAATATTGCGTTCTATATGTGCGTGATTATGGAATAATAGGCTACGGTGACTGCTTTCCATCAGGCGGGCCGTATGCTTATTTGCCACCTAAGTGGTATAAAAAAAAATATCTGCGACCATATATAACGTGGTCGTCTAACGCCAGCTCAAAAATGCCCCTAAAACAATTGTTCAATTGTGCCAAGCTGGGCAGGACATAGCGCTTTTCTTAACACCGCGCATATTTCGGCGCAACATCTTTGACAAATGTTTATAGAATATAGCCAATCAAAACTTTGTTCGACCAATCACAACTATTTTTAAATGGCGGTTTAAGTTTTTATAGGTTAATATTAAAATTCATTACCATGATGCATTGAAGAGGGGGTGACACTTGTCAACTAAAATACAGGACCGTTTTTGAAAGGCAATTTAGTTTGGCGTGCGGCTTTCATGTATTATTTGTTCGTAGGGAATAATGCAAGTTTTTGAGTTTGTTTATTTAAGATGAAATAATTGACAGGAACTGATAGACCCGGCTGGCAAAGCGAACTTCTTCAAAGCCATCGGAGTAGCTTCTCAAGTATTTAACACACTCACTGAAGTTATCCAAGGACCGTGTACGCAGAATCAGCAGGCTTTGGCGCATTCCAGGTATTTACTGTTTACATGAAGTTAAGTATAGATAAACTACCACATCATTTCACATTATCATATCCACTAGACCGACGGCGACGTCTAGACCGTCTCAGAAACGGTAGTTTTTTCTGGTTATATTTAGATTTTTAGATTTTATTTAATTTAATGCTTTTAAGTAATCACCTGTGGTCAGTATGGACAGATTTGTATCTGCAAGGACAGACAAAGCACGTATCCTGCACTGGTTGTGTGATGTAAATTTAAGGACATTGTGGAAATTCTAGGAGATACAAATTTGACCAACCCACCAGTGAAAGTGATTTCTTTTTGTGTTCCAAGTGCCGCAACATTTCAAAAAGGGCCTGACGACATGTCCTTTTTGGTTGGCGGTGTTAATTAACGGCTGAGTGACTAGCACAGCAGGCAGCGGGTAGGCAGAATACCCCGGTCGAACATCTGACGAAAATTCTCCTGGCGCCCTATTAACTAGATTAGGATTAGATTACATAGATTAAGTATTTAATAAACACTATTGTTACTACACCTAAATGGCCTTTACTTTAACCAGCTTGGTAGCACATAACAAATGGCGTCGGCGTCGGGAGAGACGTAACGGCAGTAAGAATACCACAGAATTAGATTTGGATAGAAGAAACAAGTTCATTCATTTGTATGGCGGCCGAGCCTGTCAGATTTTGTACTGAAGTTGTTACTTGCCTATGATTTTAAATATGTCTCAGGCCCTTGAGTATTCATATTTTTTTGTGTTGTTGCAATTAATATTACTTAAGGAGGCATGGTTAATGTTTTTGTTCACTTCAACTTACAAAATTTGACGTCCGAAAGCTGCAAGCTGCGATTAAAGACGGACAACTCAGTGCATTTCACTGAGTTCATTTGACACGCTAAGTAGATACGTTTGCTTGGTCTATGGTATATATGACATCTGTGAAGAATACCCCAATACGGGAAGCCGCGGATGTCTTAAGAGTTGACTAAGGGATTGAATCGTCACTGACCATTCTTTGATAGAAGATTGATTATAGGCAGCAGCGTCATCATAGTGGATAATCTTAATAAATAAAGTGCTAATTTCAAAAATGTACCTAGTGAAGAATGACTATGATGACTATGTGACTATAAAACACCAGAATGCCAGCGATTATAGCTCGATGTCTCTTTCTTGGACCCGAAGGCTTTTCTGAGTTCAAATAGAGTGTACAGATGTATTGCAAAATGGTATATATTCAGTATAATATTGCACTGAAGCTAATTGAGACAGGGAGATTAATTCGGGCATTTCCGTGAAAAGCCGAAGAGAAAGGATTTTGCACTACATCTGTACACAGTTTGGAAGTCTCTAAACTTATAGACATCTCCTAAAGAGGCCACGGGCATGTCGGGCCATGCTCAGTGCAGTTATTAAAAAACGATGGGGCAGATTATCTTCGAAATAGTTTTATTTTCAAGTACATATTCTAAAAGCCCAATATTTATGATTTTTTTCTTATTTTTTGGACACATCAAAAGTTAAAGAAGTTAGAGTAAGGGGAATACGCATTTTTTTGGAGCGGTTATCTCCGAAAATATTCACTTTAGAGACCTATTCAATGATACCCATACTCACTATAGGATTACAGCTTTATATGTTTTTGTAGTTTTTATTCTACCACTTTGCCCGTGGCACATGGCGAAACTATAATGGTTCTTTGTTTACTACAGAACCTTGAAAAAGCTACTCTATTCTCACGGCCTTGCTATGAACGAATCATCAACTTCTTTACAAATAACTCTACAATCTTTATTCTTTTCTTCCAGATTGTGGGACGCCGTGGGCGGTTTCCTCTTCCTGTTCTCACACATGCAGGACAAGTTGTCGAAGCACTCGTCACAAGTGGATCTGCTGAAGGAACTGCTCAATCTGCAGAAGGACATGATCACCATGATGCTGTCTATGCTTGAGGGGAACGTTGTCAATGGTCAGTTTTCAGAATAGAATACTATTTGTAAAAAAAAAATCCTCCCTAATTCCCACCTCGGACGTTGGTGATCTTGGTCTTTTTTTTCTTTGGTATCCAATATTTAAAATCTATATAGTATTACGTAATGTGACTAGGTACTGCAGAAAAAATAAAAAAAGTTCAAATAAAAATATTTAATTAATAAATAGTTTGATTTTAGTTTTCACATTAACTTAAAAAATCAACTGTTTATTTTCAATTCACATACAAATACTACTGAAGCTGAGTCACAATCTCAAATTTTTGTGATTATTCTAACTTAGCTAAGCCTCGACAATAGTACATTTCCTAACTAGTGCGGGAAAACTTATTTTCGGCGAGGGTGAAAGTTGGAGCCTGAGTGAAACGAGGGCGACACGACAATCAAACGAGTTAAAAAAAAGTTTTTGCACGTGTAAGGGATGATTTTTTTCATAACAACTGCGTCAAAAAGAGAAATTACCGCCCGCAAAGTTCGTTTTTGCGCACTAGTTAAATGAATTTTCATACTACTTTTCCGCACGGCCTGGTCGGTACTGCCCATATAGTCTGGTTTTCCTCGTATAATGCATTGTAAAATGATGTATGATACACATGTTGAAAAGGCCTTTTTCTAATTCGTGTCGCTTGACACTCATCCTGAAAAAAAGCCTACTTTCCCCACTTGTATCATAAATAACTATTTTTTCATAGGCACCATTGGAAAGCAGATGGTAGACACGCTAGTGGAAAGCGCTGGAAACGTCGAACTGATCCTCAAATACTTCGACATGTTCCTAAAACTGAAGGACCTCACTTCAAGCGCCAGTTTTCTGGAGATCGACGCTAACAGCGACGGTTGGGTACTGCCGAAGGACTTTAAAGAGAAAATGGAACAACAGAAGAGCTATACGCCGTAAGTTTCTTTCAAACCTTAACCTAACTTTAACCTTTGTGTTTGCTATCTCATCATCATCATTATCATCAGCCTATGATATTCCACTGCTGGACGTAGGCCTCTCGCTATTAACTATGCGTATAAACGCATTAGGAGGTAATTGCCCATAATCGCCACGCTGGGCAAGCGGATTGGCGATCGCAGTAATGTGTCCACTATGATGACGCTGCTGCCCATCATCAATCTTTTATCAAAGAATGGTAAGTGACACTTCAATCCCTTAGTCGACTCTTACGACACCCGCAGGAGGAGTTGGGGTGGTGACAAAATATATTCTTACTGCCGTCACCACACGGCACGGTTTGCTATCTACAGGGATTGAATATAAATTGACTAAAATAAAGTTTTATAACTTTACAATTTAAAAAGTGAGAGACTAGTGAGAAAAAAAACTTTAAAAAAGAGGTTTTTTTAAAAAAAACGGTAACATTAATTTTAATTGCCAGTTTTATGAATAACAGTTACTTTTAATGTTAAAATACATTCAAAAATATTAAAAAAAAAACATAAATGTTTTTCGCCGAAATGACTTAATCTCATATACCTACCTAATATTTTTTGTTTGTTTTTACATCAAAAATGTGTGGTTAAAATCTTTCGGGTTATAAAAGCCCACGGTGTATACTAGTGTATAGGTGTGTACTTCAATAGATAAAATCTAACTAATATGACTAACCTAACCTATATCTAAGATTGGCCCTTGTAGCATTGTACCGAGGATGCTATCTACATTTTCCTCGCTGTGTTACAATACTAATGCGTTGTGCGAGGAAGTCGCCAACTCTTCGATTTTTAGATACGTCAACCAGACGTTTCGCGATTTCAGCAAACAATTTTAGCTGGGGCCCCATGAACCTAAAGTTTCTACGCCAAACTGTACAAAATCGTACTCTGTCGAGGCCCTTATATTTATTAAGTTTTAAAAATTCGGCATTTTCAGCCGTAGACGTTGCTATGGTGTCTACGCAGTTATAGTTGCCGACTTCTAAGAATGAACTTTTGACAGTTAGGTATAGATTAATCCTTATTAATATGAGGGTAAGACTCACCATTTTTTCGATAGTCTTAACGTCATATACATAAGGCTCATTTCTAAACTGTCAAAAGTTAATTCTTAAGGTGCATTCAGACCAAACGAGCATTCGCTATTCCAACCCCCTACTCTACGAAATTCGATCGTTACACAAAACGTGATTCGTTGATTTCGTAGAGTGGGGGATAGAATAGCGAATGCTCGTTTGGACTGAATGCACCTTTAGAAATCAGCAACTATATCATCCCACACCAACATCCGTCCCAAGCTCCAAGCAACCAAAGACACACCATCAGGTCTCTTAACATCATCTCTGATAATAAGTAATATGTTTTTGTTCAAACATGCAGTGAAATATTGTTGTTATGTTCTTTATATAATAGGCTGCGAAGTATGACGTTTCAGGTGCGACAAAGACAAGAGGTCGTTAATGGAATTTAATACAAATCTTGAAGGCCTAGGCGGCCAAAGTGCTCTTTTTTTAATTCCATTCCACATAAATTTATGGCACAGGCATCATGAATGAAATTCTGCCACTTTGCAATAAAATGTTTTTGTTTTTTATTTCATCGCTTGTTTGGGAAAAGCACTATTATATCCATACCTCGGCCGGAAATATGGGCTTGCCCGCCTCAGAGCTATCCGGCCTCGCTTTGCTCGGCCGTCTATATGTCTTCGGCTGGCAACCCCTTTCGTCCCGGCTTCTATAGTAATGTACTATTATTATTATATTACAGCGAAGAAATAGAGTTCCTCCTAGCCTGTTGCGAGACTAACCACGACGGGAAAATGGACTACATCGGGTTCTGCGATCGCTTCCACGAACCTGCTAAGGAGATCGGCTTCAATCTGGCCATTCTGCTCACGAATCTGTCTGAACACATGCCCAACGAACCTAGGTGAGAGTCTACGAAGAAATAAAACATGGAAGCCGCACGCCATACTAAATTTCCTTTCAAATACGGTCCTGAATTTTTGTTGACAAATGTCACCCCCTCTTCAATGCATCACGGCAATGAATTTCATTATCAACCTATAAAAACTTAAACCGCCATTTAAAAATAGTTGTGATCGGTCCGTCAAAGTTTTGATTGGCTATATTCTATAAACATTTGTCAAAGATGTTGCGCCGAAATATGCGCGGTGTTAAGAAAAGTGATATGTCCTGCCCATCTTGGCACAATTGAACATTTGATTTTGGGGACATTTAAAAGTTGGCGTTAGACGTCCATGTTATAATATGGTCACATGTGAAATAATTCATATCATAATATTAATATTAAAAAACGCTAAATTTAAGCTGTTGTATGTGATTTAACATACACTTTTATTTTACTATCGAAATGCAAATAATTACAGTCCTTTGTTCAACTTATAAATAGACTGGTCGCCGATACACATAGACTGGCAAAATCACAAAGATTTGCATACTACTCAGGCCCATCTGTTTACAATCGCTTATCTGAATCTATAAGAAGTGCAGCTACCATCACAGGTTTCAAAAATAACTAAAAAATGGTTACTAAAAGAACTTTTCTACAATTAATGTCGAGTCGAGTCTTACCCTCATATGAATAAGGATTAATCTATAACTGTCAAAAGTTCATTCTTAGAAATCGGCAACTATAATTAGTCATACTAATAAATCTAATACTTGTTTGTTCCTCAGACTGGCCCGATTCCTAGAAACTGCTGGTTCCGTACTGAACTATTTCGAGCCGTTTTTGGGACGTATCGAGATCATGGGCGGCTCCAAGCGCATCGAACGAGTTTACTTCGAGATTAAAGAGGAGAATATTGAGCAATGGGAGAAACCGCAGATCAAGGTAATTTCCCTTTTAGTACTTATTATACTCTGTTTGGTTTGGTGTTTAAAAAATTTAAACAATCTTGCAGTATCTTTTTATTGAAAAATGCATATTAAAATCCGAACTAGGTACTTAATGAATCAAAAACAATGTTAATCACTGTATTTCCTTGTAATATTATGTATATTTGCTAAAAACTTATTTTCTACTCATAGTTTTCGATAAAAAGTTCTAATAATCTAATTTGTTATCTTTAGGAATCTAAAGATAATAAATAAATATCTTGGGACATCTTACACAAATCGACCTAGTCCCACGTAATCTCAATTAAGGCTTGTGATGTGGGTACCAGGCGACGATATATATAATAGATAGATACATACAGATATTTCAATACATAGTCATGACCAAGGAACAAATATTTGTGATAAATAAATACACAAATAATGCTCTCACCGGGATTCAAACCCGGAACCTCCAGATTCTTAGGCAGGGTCACTACCAACTAGGCTACGGAGCCTCGAGGAGATATCGTACGTAACTCTCCTTACAAACCTGACTGCAATTAAGGTTCAAGCAAATTACTCTTAAGTGTTCCTAAAAGTGAAAATGCCCATTTTCTTATTTTGCGATACCTAACAATTCCCTTCATTCCAGGAATCAAAACGGGCATTCTTCTACAGCATAGTGACAGAAGGTGGAGACAAGGAGAAACTCGAAGCTTTTGTCAATTTCTGCGAAGACGCCATCTTTGAAATGACGCACGCGTCTGGATTGATGGCGGCTTCTGAGGACCAGGGAGGAGGGCAGAAGAGTAGGGAGGCGGCTTATATGTATTTGGGGGATGATGATGATGAAACGTAAGTATTAAATGATTTTTTTTATACGGCACTTTCTTAAGTTTTTGAAAGCTTTATGTTTCTCGTCGAAATGTGGCTTTTGCGCCTGTATCATGAGTTGATAATATACTGGGCGAAATTTTTAATATGATACAAAATCGTATTTTCTGGATTTACTCATGATTACAGCTAACTTTTACTATGAGACCATCTTTGAAAAAGTTACCACAAACTAGCTGTCGCTAATTACAATAGAATTGTCATTAATATGTATACAGTTATCCATACTGATCTCTTTCAAATGTGTATACATATTAATGCACTCGACTGTAGTAATTTTTTCTGCCGAAATTGATATAAGTCCTATAGTAAAAGTTAATCGCAATCATGAGTAGATCGAAAAAATATAATTTTGTATCATGTAAAAGATTTCACCCTGTATAATAGTAGCAATACTACTTAAAAAACAACTCAAAAGACGTTAATAAAATGATTCGAGTTGTACCACAAAATATATTTAATAATTTTTAAATTTTCTCTCTCGATATTGAATGAAAAATAGTTTGACTTTGACTTACATGCATACATACTACACGCGACATAAAATACGCGAAGTCAGTTTCTAAATCATACTTAGACTAAAATTTGATTGAACCTGTATTGAAATTCACAAACCCATATCATTGAGAAATAAGCAATATTTTGCATCGGATCCCATGCGACTTTTTAAGCCCTTTTGAATTTTGATAATTTTTTTTTAACCTCCTAAGTCCGTCAATATTTATCTTGTTTTTATGGAATCCTGTCCGATTTTTTGTATTTTTTTAAATTACCACTTATTCATAATGTACAGTGAAACCCCGTTAATACGATTTCGTAGGGACCAGACAAATAACGCGTCTTAAGCGGGAAAGCGTATTATGCGGGAAGAAGACATTGCATTTATTTTTTGTCAAATTTTTAAATTTTCTGTGAAATGTTACATACGAGTATGAGATATTTTTCTTATACATATTATATATTTAACTGATTTGGACGCACAGATAAAGAAAACAAATTGTACTAAGGTTGCACATGCAGGTGTATACAATGCGATGGGATCATGAACGTTACAGGTCGCTTGGTCAATGCAACAACAAAGGAGGAGCGATCGGTAGAATTATTTTTTCCAGCCTAATTTTCAATTGGTATAGTGAAATAATAACATTCCTGCTTACATCCATAAGTAAATAATGCCATAAGTCAATGGAACTTGGGTTACAGACAGCGTATTAAACGGGATGATGAATCGTATTAACCGTACAAAAATGTAGGAAAACAGCATGCAAAATGCAGGGACCGGCATAAAATGGCGTATTACGCGGGAAATCGTATTAAACGTGATCGTATTAAGCGGGTTCTACTGTGTTTGTTTTCCCATCTATTCCATTTTTTACAGTAAAGGCAAAGACCCCTTCCGTCGAGGCCTCCAATCAATAAAAGACGGTTTCGCCACAGCATTCTCTTCCCTTTCTCCATCGAACATAAAGTCGAAGATCGCAGACATGCAGCAGATGCCGCCAGCTGAATTGGCTGTGGGATTCTTCAAGATGTTTTTCTATCTGTTCTATTATATGGGCTATGCTGTTTTAGTGGTTATCAGGTAAATATTTTATATTTTTTTATTTTTTATTTGACAGAATTTGATATTTCCGGTTAAATCTTGATGTTTGGGAATTTGATCTGCTTTTTGGGCATTCTCGCGAGAATAGAGAGATACAAAAACTTATTTTTCTGAAACAGGTAAATTTTATGTTTTTCCTGCTCAGAATCACGAGCTCTTTCGATCCTACTAGAAGAAAAAAAGTGTCCCAACTTATTGTTTCTATTACATACGTAACCGTTTTTCAAACACAGCGGTTACAAAGTGGAGAGCATGTAAAATGTATGAAAAATGTGGGACCATTTTTTTCTTGTACTTTTTTTCTCCTAGATTGAAAGAACTCGTTATTCTGAGTAGGAAAAACATTAAATTTACCTACCCTAAAAAAAAAATTTTTTTATCTCTTCTCGCGAAAATGCCCTTTTATTGTATACCTACCTACTTTTTTGCTGTGTACCTTTGTATGTTTATTTGGGTGTTCATTTATAATACTGGGTGAAATCCACCCATTTTTTTATTCTTAACTTAAATTTGTAAAATTCTCATCTACCTATAAAAGATTAAATTCTATTATATCGTTTCCACATATTAAAGTCGCATATACAATGTATTCCTTGTAACTAGATTGCAAATAGCAAAAAAATCATATGACTGAGAAATAAGCAATACATATTTTTTGGATATTTTATTTATTCTATTTTCTAAAATACATTAACTCACTATTATCCTTTAAATAATCCCGTTATTTGACTTTTAACCTGTTTAAATGTATTGTAGCATGTTGGAAGAGAAAGTATTGAATAATATTTATGAAATGAAATGTTTTCACGCAACATTTTGGTGCACAGTCATTGGTATGCTTTGTTATGTGTTTAGACATAATTGTACATATTTGTCCGTTCATATTCTTCTTAGTTTTAGTATACTAACTTAAAGCACCGTTGTCTGGAGCTTCGTCTCTTTTTTTAGAACTAATAGATTCATGTTTTTTTTATCTCGACAAAATTTCCAATGCAATATTTTTAAAGAAGGATTTTTTGGTCACTATGTCCATGGGCCTCAGTTCCCGCTTTCTATCAGGTGGGCTGAGAGCTCTGTTGTCTACCTTCGTCACATAAAAAAAAACCATTATCTCTATATTGGTCATGAATGAATTTTTCCAAATGAAATAATGTATTTGATAATCGTTAATATCGCTTAATATTACGTATCTATATCGTCAGTTGTAATATGAATTAATGTAACCACCAAATGACGATTTTTCAGGAGGGCCCAAAAACGAATTTGACATTTATAAATTATGTTGTATCTTTTTAGTTATTTATCCTATTGAAATGACGTTTATCTAGTTTGTTTTATTTTTGAGAGGTCTATTTGACGCACAGTTACTAACTGCGATCACAGTTGTAGTTCAGGAAATGGCTGGTGCTTACGTTAAATATTTTGAAAAAAATTTGGAGTTACGTTAATAATTTAATGAAAATCATCAAAAGTGGATTTCGTAATTTAGTGTTACTCACAAATTGAAACCGACTTGCAAATGCAAATGGCGCTTACAGCATTGTCATTTATAAAAATATGGTGAAAGGAAATATTTTGTACTTATAAATTCGTACTTACGTTAAAATATTGTCTATGATTTTTTGAAACCGTTACATACGTTAATAAAAAACGTAGAAACCTAAAAATATGGCAAAATTTTTGTTAACGTATTCGACATTTTTTTCTGAATATCAAAATGTTAAATACTCCGTTCGATAGAGCAGTCGAACAGTATACTTGACTCAATTTCGTCATTTTGGTGGTTACATTAATTCATATTACAACCGACGATATTTGTATGTCAGAAGTTATTTATCTTGATACAACACCAATTCAATGAATTCGCAATTAAAAATAGATTAGCGAATCTAACTAACTATTTTAATTTACAGTTTTTTTAGTTTGAATATCACGACCTTATATCACTCTCAATTTACGTTTACGCACATTTTCACCTAAATTTTGTATGGTTTTTTGTTGAATAGGTATTTTTCATCCCTTAAGTAGTTATACCCTAAGATCGCTTTGTATGCCTTAAAACTACGCATAGGTACCATTATAATACAAATAATTATGATATACCATTTTAGTATATGACATCTTATATTTGTAATATATTACATAGTGGTGTGACTATTTTTTGAAAGGAAACACAAATAAAAATATTTAATAAAATAATTTATCACCGAAAGTCATTTTGCCGAATATCACTTCCCAAACAATATATTTCAGAATTTCATTTCGCCAAAAGATCACTCGGCAACTCTAACGTTTCGCAGACGTATCTTTTGCATATAATCATATTCCATGCTTACAACCTAACTTAGCTTAGTTGGCAAAATAAATTCGGCCAAATGAAAGTTGGCAAATCATTTAGTAAATATTGGTATGCCAAGTAGTCCGAAAAGTTTGTTCGTAGGTTATATTCGGCGATATGAAATTCTACGAAAAGCAAGAAAAAAATATAATTAAACGGTTAAACTAACGTATGTTTAGTCATTACGCCGATTTATATCGGGATATTATTTAGTGCGTACGCGCCGTGCTTGTGAGTCACCTGGCTTGAACGCGAGCTCAGTGCTTGATAATGGAGACCTAGGCTCTCCGAAACAATATGTCGCGCGTAGTGACTAAATATCATCATCATCATCAGCCTATGACCCACTGCTGGACATAAGCCTCTCCTATTAACTATGCGTATAAACGCATTAGGAGGTAAATGCCCATAATCGCCACGCCGGGCAAGCGTATTGGCGATCGCAGTAATGTGTCCACTATGATGACGCTGCTGCCCATCATCAATCCTTTATCAAATAGTGGTCAGTAACACTTCCATCCCTTAGTCGACTCTTACGACACCCGCAGGAGGAGTTGGGGTGGTGACAAATGTATTCTTACTGCCGTCACCACACGGCTAAACTGTGACTAAATATACGTATGCTTAACCGTTTAATTATATTTATAGTTATTATGTCTCACGAAAATTTAAATTCAAAAGGCAGGATATCAAGATTTGTTCTACAAGTAAATTTCCTCGAAATAACACATATTTCACCACAGGTACATATTCGGCGTACTCCTAGGCCTCATGCGAGGGCCACAGACTGACGAAACCCCGCCAGAGCCTACGGAGGAGGAGAAAATTGGTCAGTTGAGACACAGATTACTCGCCCAAAGCCAAAGTAAGGGAGTCACAGTACGTACGGATGGCTTTCGCTTGCGTTCGGTCACTGTTGGGAGACGGGAATGAGACATGTTATAACGTGTAAAATAATAGGATACATTTCGTATGGGTCGTATAAAAACGAGCATTCTTCTTCAAGTACGTTCATGGGACACATCGACTTCATTTTGTTTTATAGATCTTAAAATGAAAAACGATTTCGTGTAATATCGGACCAACAAACGAGATTAGTCTAAAATTAGATAACAGCAATGGTAAATATGTCGGAAAAAGTAGGAAACTATAACGAAAAATTTACAAAAAAAATGAAAAATATGTTATTTTATATTAGTAATTTTCAAGTCCGAGGATTTTTAATATTTTAGTGAATTTTATATAATTATTGATTGATCCAACTCTGATGACTATTTCCGAAATCATTTTTTTTTATTAATTATCTGTTTTTATAAATTACCTTACAAATATAAAATTTGAAACTAAAATAACAATGCTTAAAAGCTAGGGATTGCTATTGTAAGTTTGGTTTTATGAACAAGTACCTCCTTAGTAAAAATATTGTAAGTTGTTGTATATTTTATTATTTCAATCCGCGTTTTGTACATCTCTGCAACAATTTAACGAAGTAGGGTAAATTGCTAGTAATTGGCCACTCTCCAGTACTATGTAGACACCTTATATAAAAATTAACTCTATTTGCTTATAATTAGATTCATTTTAATACCATATGTCATGTCAATGTCCGATTCAATCAACGCTCTGCTTGTACTCGACCTAAAGAGCAAAGGAACTTTCAGGTCTGCTCGGTGGGGAAAAGAATATAACCCCGATCTCGTATTTAGCTCCCTGGACGAAGAAGGCGAGCCGCTTCCCGTTAAACGCAATGTGCTCAAAGACTTCCCAAACAGCCAACACAGGCCGGTGCTTATCGAGGTCGGACTGAGGGTCCCTGTCATCGAATCCTACCCAGCCCCTCGCTGGAACTTTAAAAAGGCAGACTGGAAAGCGTTTGCTGACAAGCTCGATGACAGCGTTCGCTGGATCCCTCCTCTACCAGAAAACTGTGAACGCTTCCAGAAACTTATTTTAGCTACAGCCAAAACGTATGTCCCCCGTGGCTATAGGAAAACATATATACTGGGTTGGAACAATGAATGTGAGTCCGCTTGGCACGAATATAACAAAACTGGAGACCGGGCCTGCGGACACAACCTCATTAAATCGCTCAACGAAGCCCGACTGCGTAAATGGGAAGATACCGTCGGAGGTCTTAATTTTACGCACTCGAGTAGGAAAGCGTGGCACGTCCTTAAGCGTTTAACTACCGGCAACAACAACCAACCCAGCATGCCGAAGGTTAGCGCTAATACGATAGCTACAAGAATTGTCAACCTTTCCAAAGCACCGAGTCACAAAGTACACACGAAGAAAATCCGGAAAGAGCTTAAAGATCTCAAGTCAACAATACCACTAAACAACGCCTACTGCGGTCCTGTCACAGTAAATGAGATCGTAGCTGGCATTAACCAGGTTAACATAAACAAGGCCTGTGGTGCTGACGGCATATTCCCGGAGTTTCTCAAATTCTGCGGAAGTAGAACTCAAAAATGGCTTGCTAGTTTCTATAGCCAAATCATCGACACTGGCAAAATACCTAACATCTTGAAACGAGCCAAGGTCATAGCGATACTCAAGCCAGGAAAGCCAGATGCCAGTGCAGACAGCTACAGACCCATAGCTTTGCTAAGTGTCATTTACAAGCTATTGGAAAGGGTCATCTACAATCGCATAGCTGACACTATCGACAAGGCTATACCAAAGGAGCAAGCTGGCTTCCGGCCAAAACGTAACTGCTGCGATCAGGTTCTTGCACTCACATCGTTCATAGAAAAAGGCTACGAGGAGAACCAGAAGACATCAGTGGCGTTCATTGATCTGTCGGCGGCGTATGACACGGTTTGGCGACAGGGACTCCTATATAAGCTCCTTAAAGTGATCCCTTGTCTAAAGATTTACAAACTTGTGGAAAACGCACTCACGAACAGAGTATTCCAAGTCCACCTCGGCAACAGTGTCAGCAACACTAAGAGTCTCAGCAATGGCCTCCCCCAAGGATCGGTGCTTGCTCCGTTGCTATTTAATGTCTACACTCATGACCTCCCAGCAACAGACTCAAGGAAATTCGCATACGCAGACGACATTGCCTTGGGTGCACAAATCCAGGACATAAAAACAACCGAAACAGCACTAGAAGAAGACCTAAAGATCATGAGCGACTACTTTTCCCGATGGCGGCTATGCCCTAACGCAAATAAGACCGAAGTATGCTGCTTCCACCTCAACAACAAGTTAGCGAAGACTGAACTGAAAGTTGAATTCATGGGAAAAACACTTAGGCACAATCCAACACCGAAGTACCTTGGTGTTACACTAGACCGAAGCTTGACTTACAAGAGCCACCTAATTAAAACTGCCGGGAAACTGAGAACCCGTAATAATATAGTTCAGAAACTAACCGGAACAACTTGGGGAGCTAACGCTGCGTGCCTTCGAACAACTGCCCTTGCACTGGTCTACTCATCGGCGGAGTATTGCTCGCCTGTATGGATCAACAGCACCCACGTTTCAGCCGTCGACACGCAGCTGAACCAAACTATGCGCCTTATCACAGGCTGCATACGCCCTACACCTACCTACTGGCTACCTGCTCTCAGCAACATCGCCCCACCCCACTTACGTCGGGAACAGTGTCTCTACCGCGAGCTCGACAAGATACGGAGAGACAAAACCTTACCCATCCACAGCGATGTGCTCCCGGGGACTGGCCGCAGGCTCACGTCTCGTAATCCACCGCTAGCTAAGCTAAGCACCGTTGACCCCCTGTGGAAAATAGAGAACGCCTGGCTTAACGAATGGCAAACCAAGAAGGCAGCAATAGACACCTTCGAACTAAACCCACGGAAAAAACCTCCAGGCTTCACCACCCAAAGACGTATATGGTGTCTCCTGAACCGATTCCGGACTGATGTGGGTAACTCCGCATATCACAGACACAAATGGGGTTGGAGTGAGTCGGCGGCATGCGAGTGTGGGAACCCCGTACAAACAATCCGTCACATGGTGCTAGAATGCCCCGACACCAAATTCAGTGGTAATTTAGAAGAGCTCAAGACCCTGACCGGGAAAGCCGTGGACTACTTTAAGAACTCTAGCTTTAAATTTTAATTTAATGTAATTGTACATATATATCTTGCAGTGACATACATGTAATGCCATACGATAAATAAATAATGTCAATGTCAATTACTCCCTCTTTCATAATGAATTCTGATTATAAGTACATAGAGTTGATTATACCTATATAAGGTGGCCAGTTACTGGAGAGTGGCCAGTTACTAGCAATTTGCCCTATTCGTCAATTTGAATTGCTAAACAAAAAAACAAACTTTTCTTCGTATTCTAAAAACATGTTTTTTGTTAAAAAATAAAGATTAATATTAAATAGTTCCATGTGGGGTCACAGTGATCGAACGTCTTCCAACTCCGTACTAAATCGCCAAACGCAGGTTTAAGTAACAGTTTAACAAAATTGGTATTTCTTCAAAATTTCTTAACACATTAATTCGGCCTAATAATAATAACAACGTCTATATTTTCGTAACAAAAATCTGCTTTTGAGCGTTAACAGGTAATAATATTCGTCCTTTTTCGATGTTGTACATACTTTTATGTTTTAATTTTATTATTACTTACATTTCTTTATGGACCTATCCGGTTTTTAATGCCGAATAGGTAAAGCTAAAATGATTTTGAATTATTGTATAATTCGTAAAACATGCTGTCAATGTATTCTTGTTGTTTTTTAATTGGTGAAAGTAATTTATATTGATAAAATGTTCCATCCAACCAGGGTTTTCGTTTTGGAATTTCATCGGTGAGACGAGAATCAGTCTCAATGAATTTTGGAACAAGTTCCTAAACTACAAACAACAAAAACAGTCTACCTGTGACCATGTGAATGTCATACCCGAAACGCCGATACAATATTCAGTATTCGTATATATAAAATTACAATTTCACATCAAAACATCAACCTTAAGATTTGGATAATTACATTTTGTTCGTTGCCGCCGCGATTTGGGCTCTACTTTTCACTTACGATCAGGTGGAGTGGAGCCACTTTGTTATGCCAACATAAAAAATAAAAATTTAAGTAAACATGAGTTCGTTACCAATTCGTTTCCATTTTGTTGTTATGTTTTTACTCCTCTGTCCGTATAGATATTTTAGACCATTAAGGGCTGATTTTTCAATCCTCAGCTAAAGCAATATCAGTTTAAAATTATTACAATCCCGGGTCATCAGTCAAAAAAGGATAGATTTAACATTTATACTTATATATATTTGGCATATATTTGGCTGGTGGTAGGACCTCGTGCAGGGTCCGCCCGGATAGCTACCACCGTCTTACCCGTTAACCTGCCGCTAAATAGCAGTGTTTGCACTGCTGTGTTTCGGTTTGGGGGTAAGATAGGTGTAATTACTGGCATAGATAGAGGCAATCCAAAGTCCTCAGGGTAGGCAGCGCATAGGCGATTTTCTGATTACTATGTCCATGGGCCTCAGTTCCTGCTTTCCATCAAGTGGGCTGAGAGCTCAGTTGTCTACCTTCGTCACATAAAAAAAGAATTATTTGACAGATACTGTTAACTGCAGGGTCCACGGAAAAAACATGTCCAATACTTAAAAAAATCAGGGCAAATTCACACTTTATTCTGTTAAAAGTAAGGTGGTTTTCCCTTCTGTAATTTGAATTGACTAGACATGTTCTTTCCGTGAACCCTTCAACTGGGGATTGAAAAATCAGTACTAAATGGCATATTGTTATATTATTTAACATTAAATGCTGTACAGGTCCATCCAGGATGCTACCGGCATTGCCGGCCGCTGATGACACGGGACAAATGCAGGTCTCCGCCTTCGGTCTGGATATATCTAAGGAAGATAATGGACAGTAAGTATTCGATGGTTTTTACGGTCTTACCTCCTTATTCTTAAAAGTTTTCTAAATTAGTAAGCCGGTAAGTGTCCTCATCCTGCCCAATGTGATTTATAAAGGACACATTTAATAGTGATTTAGCTCGTACAGTGTCCCACCAGTTCTCACCTATATTCCGCGCACGCGCGTTAATTAACAATGTTCTACTCTTCGCACCTGACTGCGACCTGTTCGCTGACAATTTCTCAAAATTGCATGCCCCACTGCTGCAATTTTGCGAAACCTATTTCTAGTTTCTTTTGTGTGTTCTATTTTTTTGTTCTTTAATCTTAGTTTAGCTCTACAGCGCATTGGCTGACTAGCTGTAATGCTGTAATGTTTTTTTATAGTCAAATTAATAAATATTTGATTGTTTAGAACAAAAGAAAAGCGGCTATTAGAAATGCGAAACTTAGTATGACGGGTAAGACGAGGGTATTGTTTGTTCCTTTCGATTTAATCAGTATTTCTAGAAGACTGAAAGAGAGAAACGTAACTTATCAGCTTGCCAAGTTAGGGGACATTTCTGGATAAGGGTGTTAAATAATAATATATACTTTTAATTTTTTTAAGTCGTGTAAACGAGACAGTTACTAGACACACATAGCGCTGTCCCGTCACATCAATGACGTAAAACGTATTTTTCCAGAATCCAAGTGAAACCGCACGAGTCTCCCACCAGTTCCACTCCGTCTTCCGGCGAGGAGGCGGAAGCAGCAGCCGATGAGGCTGTGGAGCACTCTGAGGACCAACAACCGCCGTCACTGATCGACCTGCTTGGGTAAGTTAGTATTTTAGTACAGACATACAGAAATACAGACCAATAAACACAAATATAAACAGACAGACAGGCAGATAGAAAGATAAACAGACGGAAAGTCAGTTAGAAATACAAACGGTAGACAGACAGAGAGAGAAACAGCCAGACAGACGATAGACAGATAAACAGACACACAGAGAGATAGATAGACGATAGACAGAAAAAACAGCTAGACAGACGATAGACAGACAGAGAGAGAAACAGTCAGACAGACAGACGATAGACAGACAGACTGAGAGAGGAACAGCTAGACAGAGGATAGACAGATAGACAGAGATAAAAACAGCCAGACAGACAGACAGTAGACAGACAGAGAGAAAAACAGTCAAACAGACAGACGATAGATAGACAGACAGAGAAAGAAACAGTCAGACAGACAGAGAGAAAAACAGCCAGACAGACAGACAATAGACAGACAGAGAGAAAAACAGCCAGACAGACAGACAATAGACAGACAGAGATAAAAACAGCCAGACAGACAGACAATAGACAGACAGAGAGAAAAACAGCCAGACAGACAGAGAGAGAGAAAAACAGCCAGACAGACAGACAAAAGACAGACAGAGAGAAAAACAGCCAGACAGACAGACAATAGACAGGCAGAAACCGCACGAGTCTCCCACCAGTTCCACTCCGTCTTCCGGCGAGGAGGCGGAAGCAGCAGCCGATGAGGCTGTGGAGCACTCTGAGGACCAACAACCGCCGTCACTGATCGACCTGCTTGGGTAAGTTAATAGTTGAGTACAGACAGACAAATGGAGAGACAGACATACACACGATAGACAGACAAAGAGAGAAACAGTCAGTCAGACAGACGATAGATAGACTGAGAGAGAAACAGCTAGACAGAGGATAGACAGATAGAAAGACAGTCAGACAGACAGACTGAGAGAGAACCAGCTAAACAGAGGATGAACAGACAGACAGAGAGAAAAACAGTCAGACAGACGATAGATAGACAGACTGAGAGAGAAACAGCTAAACAGAGGATAGACAGACAGCCAGAGAGAAAAACAGTCAGACAGACAGACAATAGACAGGCAGAAACCGCACGAGTCTCCCACCAGTTCCACTCCGTCTTCCGGCGAGGAGGCGGAAGCAGCAGCCGATGAGGCTGTGGAGCACTCTGAGGACCAACAACCGCCGTCACTGATCGACCTGCTTGGGTAAGTTAATAGATAGATAGATAGATAGATCGTTTATTTGTACTAATTATACATTGTCAGCTTATACATGGGTACACTAGGTAAATCTTTATAAACAATTTATGTCATGACATTAGGTACTACTATCATACTAGTTCAATAACATTTATTGAATGTAAATTAATATAAAATTAGAAATAATATAGAATTACATTGCTGATCACAAATAAAATGAATACATTAAATTAAAATATAAAAAATTACAATGTCAGGTTTGATTCAATTAGAATGTCAGTTGGCACTTAAACCTACGACATATTCACTCACTCGCCCTGAAACTCTCTTACAGAGTAGTAAGCCTTCGCGGTGCAGAATGTTTTGAGCTGATGTGTGAAGCGGCGCTCTGTACTTAAATTTCTAATAGTTTCAGGAATTTTGTTATAGATCTTTGCGCCTATTACTCTAAGGGAGTTACCTACTTTCTGCAATCGATGTGTCGGGACCATCAATGCCGGTTTTCTTCTCGCGGAGAAGGTCTTAGCCATTGGGAACTCGTCGAGGTTCCTTCTCACATATTTACCTACTTCAAAAATAAAGAGGGAAGGAACTGTCATGATCCCTAGTCTCACAAATAGTTGTCGGGCGGGTTCGTCCTGGGGGACTCGACATATCAGTCGAATCACTTTTTTTTGTAAGATAAATGGACGGTCGCTATCAGCTGCCAGCCCCCAAAGGTCGATTCCTCTGACTAGGTGTGCATGAAAGTATGCGAAGTATGCTGTCAGCAAGCCCTGCTCCGACAACGTATGTTTAAGGCGTGTTATAGCATAGTAGGCTGAGTTTAGTTTTTTACAGATCGCGTCAATGTGCTCACCCCACTGCAAGCCGCTATCAAAAATAAACCCAACATAACGAGCATGATCCACGGGCTCCACTTGTACGCCATTCGCAGTTAAATCGAGTGTCGGCTGTACCTTACGGCTTAATGAGAATTGGAGAAGGTTCGTTTTCTCGACGTTTAACTGCATGCCATTAGCCTGAAACCAGTGTAGCAATTTGAATATCACGCTCATGGCATTATTTTGCAGTTCGTTCTGTGAAGACCCATTGACGATAGCGCATATGTCATCTGCGTACATAATAAATGTAACAATGGAGCTGTGGAATGGCAGATCATTCATTAGAAGAGCGAACACGCTGTTTCCTACATTCGAGCCCTGGGGGACAGATCTAACTCCAATTGAGTCAAACGTAGATTTTTCACCGTTCACATCGGTGACCTGAATGCGATCGGCTAAAAATGATTTTAATACGTCCAAGGCTTTACCACGTACACCATAGTGTTCCAATTTGGCCGCAATCAACTCGTGGTCCACAAGATCGAATGCGCGAGACAAATCGAAAAATAGGGCAGCAACGCACCGCTTAGCCTCTAGATGGCCCAATACAGTTTGCTGCAGTTTGCGCACAGCCGCTACCGTGGACCGGCCCGCGCGGTAGGCATATTGGTCGTCGCAAAGGACCCCTTTGGCACTGAAAAAGGATGCAAGTCTGTTGCATAGGCCCGTTTCAAATACCTTGGAAAGGGCCGGTACGAGTGATATTGGACGATAGTTTTTCATCGTGTCCTTGGAACCCTTTCCTTTATAAACTGGGGTCACTTTGATCATTTTCAAGGATTTAGGATAATATCCAGCGGCGATCGCGTTATTGAAATGCTCGCATAGATGGTGGATAAAATTAGGAGGGAGCTTATGTAGTATTGAAGTAGGAAAGCCATAAACATCTTTAGTACCCTTCGCCTTGATCGTTTTAATGATTGCCAATATTTCCTGGTCTGAGAACGGTGTCATAAACATTGTGGTGGCCTGAGGCGGGCGGGCGTCGCGGAGCAGACGCAGCGCTGCGGCCACGCACGGCCGCGTCTGGGTGTCGCGCCCCACGCTCAGGTAGTGCTGGTTGAGCGCGTCAGCCAGCTGGCGACTCGAGCCGCGCTCGCCGCACACCGCTCGGCGCAGCACGCAGAACTCATCCCCAGTGACTCGACCCTTGTTGGTCTCAGACTTTATGATATTCCATAGGGCGGAGGCCTTATTATCACTGGATTGTATTTTATCATTTAGAAAAGCTTTCTTTTTTTAAATAGTTGAGTACAGACAGACAAATGGAGAGACAGACATACACACGATAGACAGACAGAGAGAAACCGTCAGACAGACAGACGATAGACAGACAAACAGAGAGAGAAACAGTCAGACAGGCAGAAGATAGATAGACAGGCTGAGAGAGAAACAGCTAGACAGAGGATAGACAGACAGACAGAGAGAAAAACAGTCAGACAGACAGACGATAGATAGACTGAGAGAGAAACAGCTAGACAGAGGATAGACAGACAGACAGAGAGAAAAACAGTCAGACAGACAAGACGATATATAGACAGACTGAGAGAGAAACAGCTAGACAGAGGATATACAGAGAGACAGAGAGAAAAGCAGCCAGACAGACGATATACAGACAGACAGAGATAAAAACAGCCAGACAGACAGACAATAGAAAGACAGAGAGAAAAACAGCCAGACAGACAGACAATAGACAGGCAGAAACCGCACGAGTCTCCCACCAGTTCCACTCCGTCTTCCGGCGAGGAGGCGGAAGCAGCAGCCGATGAGGCTGTGGAGCACTCTGAGGACCAACAACCGCCGTCACTGATCGACCTGCTTGGGTAAGTTAATAGTTGAGTACAGACAGACAAATGGAGAAACAGACACACGATAGACAGATATATAGAGAGAGAAACAGTCAGACAGACAGACGATAGATAGACAGGCTGAGAGAGAAACAGCAAGATAAACGATAGACAGACAGACAGAGAGAAAAACAGACAGACAGACGATAGATAGACAGACTGAAAGAGAAACAGCTAGACAGAGGATAGACAGACAGACAGAGAGAAAAACAGTCAGACAGACAGACGATAGATAGACAGACTGAGAGAGAAACAGCTAGACAGAGAATAGACAAACAGACAGAGAGACAAACAGTCAGACAGACGATAGATAGACAGACTGAGAGAGAAACAGCTAGACAGAGGATAGACAGACAGACAGAGAGAAAAATAGCCAGACAGACAGACAATAGACAGGCAGAAACCGCACGAGTCTCCCACCAGTTCCACTCCGTCTTCCGGCGAGGAGGCGGAAGCAGCAGCCGATGAGGCTGTGGAACACTCTGAGGACCAACAACCGCCGTCACTGATCGACCTGCTTGGGTAAGTTAATAGTTGAGTACAGACAGACAAATGGAGAGACAGACATACACACGATAGACAGACAGAGAGAGAAACAGTCAGACAGACAGACAGATATATAGGGAGAGAAACAGTCAGACAGACAGACGATAGATAGACTGACTGAAAGAGAAACAGCTAGACAGAGGATAGACAGATAGACAGAGAGAAAAACAGCTAGACAGAGGATAGACAGACAGACAGAGTGAAAAACAGTCAGACAGACAGACGATAGATAGACAGACTGAGAGAGAAACAGCTAGACAGAGGATAGACAGACAGACAGAGAGAAAAACAGTCAGACAGACGATAGATAGACAGACAGAGATAAAAACAGCCAGACAGACAGACAATAGACAGACAGAGATAAAAACAGCCAGACAGACAGACAATAGACAGGCAGAAACCGCACGAGTCTCCCATCAGTTCCACTCCGTCTTCCGGCGAGGAGGCGGAAGCAGCAGCCGATGAGGCTGTGGAGCACTCTGAGGACCAACAACCGCCGTCACTGATCGACCTGCTTGGGTAAGTTGATAGTTGAGTACAGACAGACAAATTGAGAGACAGACATACACACTATATACAGACAGATAGAGAGAGAAACAGTCAGACAGACAGATGATAGATAGACAGGATGAGAGAGAAACAGTCAGACAGACAGACGATAGACAGACAGACAGAGAGAGAAACAGTTAGACAGACAGACGATAGATAGACAGGCTGAGAGAGAAACAGCAAGATAAACGATAGATAGACAGACAGAGAGAAAAACAGGAGTACAACACTAAGACTGTAGGACAGTAATAGTGTTTCGTGATAAAAATGGTAAATCCTGGTCACGGCACCAAATTGTAATAGGTGGTATGTTGGTATATTTAATTAGAATACTGAGTCATTTTATTATATATTTCAGTGGAGAGCAAGCTAAGAAACAAGCACAAGAGAGATTGGAAGCCCAAGCAGCACAACAGGCTGCTATGTCCGCCATCGAAGCTGAGAGCAAGAAGGTAATCGCCTATTCTTAAAAACTTAAGAGCTTCTTAAAACCTAAATTATAAGGACATTTATGAAATAGTTTCTACACAGGTACTGTCTGACTTCCCGTTTTCCTATTGTGTCACCAACTTTTTTTTTATTATGTCATTATTAACTTTATTATGAGTGACTCAACTTTTTTCTGTTTGTTATTGCCATGGTTACGGTCGCCTGAGTCACACTGGTTTTATGCAAAATTATGCTACTTAAACTATGCAAACATCCATTTTTCTGGTATTAATAAGCCATTTCCTTAATAGGCCACCTACAGACATTCACTACATGCATATTTGCATAGTTTAGTTTAAGTAGTATAAATTTGCATAAAACCAACGTGACTCAGGCGACCGTAACCATGGCAATAACAGACAGAAAAAAGTTGATTCACCCATTTACTTGTACAGTTTGCATTTCTTTTATTTTTTACGTGAAATTAGACCAAAGTATCAACTCTTGTGAATCATATAATAAATTGGTAACAGAAAAGGACTTCTATCTAATGATTTATCTTAATTGCGTAAGTACTTTTTTTTTTTAATGCCCACAGTCATAATACTTAGGTTTTTTGTGTATGTAATCATTAATTTATTTTATCATGGTGCTTAAGCTTAGTCATAGAGTAGAATTTAGTGTAGTAACATCATTATTTGCTTTGAGCAGCCAGGATTCAAGAAAAAGAAGAAGGTACAGTTGCTATTTTAGAATTTGAACTAACGTGAAACTCAAACATATTTAAATAAAAACGTATCGGTTTACTCACGTAATTTAAGTTGATAATTGCCCATGTACAGTCAAAGGCAAAACAAAGTGTATAAATGCTCAAAAATATGCCCTATAGTACCATAATTCTTTGTAATAAGAACGTCATAACATATTTATGAGAGGATTCTTTTGATACATATGTTTGCACTTGACTGTACACACATGACGACAGTACGACGTATATACGTCGGGCTTTGATCGCGGGTACTCCATGACGAGGATCCTCTAAATGGATCGAAACATGTAGAGTCCCGTTTCGCTTAATATTTAAATAGGTATATATTAGGGGCTCGTTTCTCGAAAGCTTGTAACTTGTAATACAAGTGGAAGTCCTTATCTAATTAATAGTGTTAAAAAGAGACTTCCACTTTTGGTTTTTTTCGTGATTTCAGTGTTGGTCTTATAGTAAAATGTGCTCAGTATGATTTTTATAATGCGTTTGAGGTTTTTTGTGATTGGGGATAATATACAGAGCTACTTTTTCACCAGTACAATACATCAACATTTGTAATAGTGTAGTCCAAAGTACTAGCATTTTTTTTACTAGCCCTTTGGAACAAAAAACTAAAATACTAATGTTCCACAAGATGGAGCGACGACCTGGTAAAGGTTGCGGGTGTCCAATGGATGCGGACAGCTCACGACCGATCTTTGTGGAACTCTCTGGGGGAGGCCTATGTCCAGCAGTGGACGTCAATTAGCTGATGATGATGATGATGATGATGATGATGATGATGACTAATGTTCGAACTTATCCGCAAATCTAACAAGAAATGTGGACGTATTACGCATGTATTAACGTGCATAACTAGCAAAACACATTAATTGTCAACTGTTTGTTTAAAATGTCATCGCGGGCGGCGCCGCGGGGGCTTGGCTCCCCCCCCCCTCCCCGCCGCCGCGCGTCGTACCGCACCGTTGACGCCTTGTCTGCGACCGTAATATAACATGGACGTCTAACGCCAGCTCAAAAATGCCCCCAAAACCAATTGTTCAATTGTGCCAAGATGGGCAGGACATAGCGCTTTTCTTAACACCGCGCATATTTTGGCGCAACATCTTTGACAAATGATTATAGAATATAGCCAATCAAAAGTTTGATGGACCAATCACAACTATTTTTAAATGGCGGTTTAAGTTTTTATAGGTTGACATTCAAATTCATTGCCGTGATGCATTGAACAAGGGGTGACACTTGTCAACTACAATTCAGGACCGTTTTTGAAAGGCAATTCCAGTATGGCGTGTGGCTTCCATGTTTTATTTGTTCGTTAGCGCCTTGTAATTAGTGCGTCCATTATGTTACATTTGCATGAAGGATAAAATAATAAAAAAAGCATTGATTTTATTTGATAAATGTGATCTATTATACCAATGCTACGGAAAAATAAAACATAGAAGCCGCACGCCATACTAAATTGTCTTTCAAAAACGGGCCTGAATTTTAGTTGACAAGTGTCACCCCCTCTTCCATGCATCACGGCAAAGAATTTCAAAATCAACCTATAAAAACTGAAACCGCCATTTAAAATAGTTGTAATTGGTCCATCGAAGTTTTGATTGGCTATATTCTATAAACATTTGTCAAAGATGTTGCGCCGAAATATGCGCGGTGATAAAAAAAGCGCTATTAGTCCAGTCATTTTAGTAAGTTCACCTCGGAATTCGAGATACCCAGCTGTAACTTTGTAAATACTTGTATATTGACACCCTAAAAGTTGTCTCAAAACCTACATATGGTAGGGTGTGCGCAACTATTAAATTTCAAGGTCAAAAGGTCACAAAAATCGTCTTTTTGAGCTTTTTTTGTAAATATTTCTTTTCCTATGGGTTTTTTGCTCTTTATATGTATAATCAATATTGTAGAATATAAAATTCTCTACAACTCTTGCATAAAAACATTTTTTATACAGTTAACCGTTTGCGAGATAGACGGCGGAGAGCGCGCGGTAAAAACATCACTTCAGGTCAACTGGTGCCTCCGGTCGAAAACGCGCCGTCTATAGTTGAGGAACTAACGATAAATCAATGTTTATAGCTATTTGTCCATTTTTATAAATTATATTATTCTATGTTATCATTTTTTTTTTCTAACTATTCCACTTATTTTTAACAACACTTAGGTACCTTGCTCATGTAAGAGAGAGCTTGCACACGAGAGCGTTCACATTTGCATCTCGTATCTTTGAATCCCTCAACGCGCAATTATAGAATCTTTCGCTTGCTCGGGACTCAACATTTACACGCACCAAAAATTTGCTTTGCTCTTTTGTTGAACAAATATTTATTGCATTGGTAGCCTAGAACAGAGAGTTCAGACTTTGGAGAACAGTTCCGAGCGACCAGTCAGCGATACGAGCGGTATTAAGGAATTGACTGACAAAGTGCAACGCCTAAAGATTTTTTATAGGTTTAATATTATTATACAAGAAATAAAACTATGAAAACGGATAAACTCGCGTATATTAGCAGAGTATATTAACAGGGTTCGTGGTCTGCGGAGTCTCAGTCATCCGCAGACCACGAACCCTGTAAAGTGTTCGAAACGTCGGAATGAAGTTAAAATTAGTTAATATACGCGAGTTTATCCGTTTTCGTAGTTTTATTTCATATGTAATCCTCGCGGTAACCGAAGAAAATATTATGATTATACAAGTTTAACATGAGGTAGAATTTTAGGGTGCCTGTCGTGTCGCATAACGTCGATTGTCCTAAAATTTTTTGGCCGAGAATGTATGGCATAATGTTACATGGCATACTACTGGTTTAGCCTACTTAATTTTGCGCATACACGTTTAAAATACCTACACCATATTTATTCTAATATTGATTACTCGAATGTCGAATGACCTAAAGAATAATAATCCTAATGTTCATTGTAATAAATATTGTTTTCCCTACTACTCGAACTGTCAATTTTCACTGCGCCTACTTTTATCATGTTCGAAATTTCATTCAAAAAGGCATTTTAATAACAACATGCAAAATATTTGAACAACAGGGTGAATGGTTAAAAAAAATGTTCAAGTAATAAACCAGGGTAAAACCGACGTGGATTGGTTAGGTTTCGAAACTAGGGCGGAGTGAATGGCGTAGTCTTTAAATACTTAAGTATTTTTAATCAATTGTTTACACATCCTCATACTTACAAAGCCAAAAAAGGGGGGGCTCGGGGGGCGAAGCCCCCCGCATTAAAAAAGAAATAATCTGAACATCCCCTACCTTAACCTGGATAGGTTCGTTAGGTACCTTTTATCCCTTAGAGCGGAAATAGAAGCCCCTTCGGCGGCTTCGTCGACCGGTTCCCAGGTCAAAATTGCTCACTTAAATTCTTTGGACAACAGGGCGAATTATTTAGTAATAGTTAAGTATAAGGAATAAAAAAATATTTTTAGAGCTAGTTAAAGGTAGGTAATCACTATTAGTACATTAAATAGTAGGAACATCACCATTATGCACAATAATTTTTCGATACATATACATTAGACACGAAAATCATTAGGACAAACAATATTTAGGAACAACCAAGTTAGGATTAACAATTTCGGCATAGCAAAAATATGCGCAACAATGTTTATGCCATTCATTTTTCGGCGTAAAGTTGTTATGCGACAAATTTTTCGAAATAAAAACATTATGCCACCCGATATAGACCCAGAATTTTATTTTGCATCCGAACGAGTTATTCATTCCCGCTTTTTGAGGGCCTACTACGAAGGTTTCAAAGTCGAATGACGAATCGAGATAATATATTATATTCTATATCTATCTTTTTTTTCGTAACGAAATGAAAGTGACGGATTATAATGAAGTTTAAATGTTCGAAGTTTGCATTACACCCCGCAGCATAAAAAATGACCTACGACTAGCATAAGCAACGATACGGAAAAAATTAAAGTTTTTTTCTCAATCTCACAGCAAAATTGCATTTGACTCACTAGTTTCCAGCAGCTAAACCCCTATATTCGAGTCGCTCTGCTGAAAAAATATTTTTCACACCACCTATTCGAATACGGGTCTTTTCTTCCCTGCTAGGAGGGACCAAAGTGGCACTTTTCAGTTCAAGGACTTTCTATTAGCCAGCCTAAAAAAATACAACGAAATATTAAAATAAACAGTACGTTCATAATTGATAAAAAATTCTTCAGAATCGATTATTTGCATAAATATTAAATATGTGATATATATCTTTTATTTTTCTCTTAGGTGTTGTGAAAAGCAGTATGTGTCACACGCTATCAAAATGATTTCGTCTTGGGCGTTAACGCTTGAATCCTTCATTACGCTCAGGATTCCACTTTTGTGGAATCCGTCACTCCATTCAGGATTCAATATACGCCCACGCCGGAAATATACCATTTTGATCCCACAAACACAATCTACTATTTCACACCACTTATTCGAATACGGGTCTTTTTTTCCCTACTAGGAGGGATCAAAGTGGCACTTTTCTGTTGAAGGACTTTCTGTTGCTAGCCTAAAAAATAACAATGAAATATGAAAATAAATAGCAAGCGTACGTAATCCATTACGAATCCATTATACGCAATAATATTAAATATGGAACGTCTATTATTTTTCTCATAGTTGGTATGAAACACGGTAATCACGGTAAATGTCAAACGGTATCAAAATTATTTTTGTCTTGGGCGTTAACGCTTGAAACTCTCATTTCGCAAAATTATAAGTATTATTTAATGAATAGAGATTTAATTAGCATGAAGAAAAAGATATAAAATAAAAAAATTGTTACTATAAATATTATAAATCATTGATTTATCGATAGTTATTCAACTATATATAGCGCGTTTTCGACCGGAGGCACCGGTTGACCTAAAGTGATGCTCTTACCCCGCGCTCTCCGCCGTCTATTTCGAAAACGGTTCAACGTATAAAAAATGTTTTTATGCGTAAGTTGTAGAGAATTTTGTATTCTACAATATTGTCATACATATAAAGAGTAAACAACCCATAGGAAAAGAAATATGTACAAAAAAAGCGCGAAAAGACGATTTTTGTGACCTTTTGACCTTGAAATTTAATAGTTGCGTACACCCTACCATATGTAGGTTTTGAGACAACTTTAAGGGTGTCAATATAGAACTATTTACAAAGTTACAGCTGGGTATCTCGAATTCCGAGATTCTTACCAAACTTCAGCTAAAATGACTGGCCTATATGTCCAGCCCATCTTGGCACAATTGAACAATCATTTTTGGGGGCATTTTTGAGCTAGCGTTAGACGTCCATGTTATATATGGTCGCAGTACCAATGATATGGTAAATTTATTGTACCGGTGAAGAAGCAACCCTGTATATTATTAATTATAAAAAATCCTTTTACATGTTTTTTTTTCTAACAGGCGGTACAAGCACCGACGCAATCAGCCGTATCGCAAGTGGACATCTCTCAGTATACGAAGCGTGCTGTCTCTTTCTTAGCAAGGAACTTCTACAATTTGAAATATTGCGCTCTCATTCTGGCTTTCTGCATCAACTTTGTTCTACTCTTCTATAAGGTGAGAAAGAAATAAATATTGCGTGTTTTCTGAGTTCCTTCCCGATCGATTATGTTTATTATGGATATTTTTCTTAGTAGTAACGAAGTAAAATGTACAGAGTGAGTTACCTGTAACAAAGTATTGCAACAAAATAGTTATAACTATATTTATTAAGTAATATATTTTATGCCATCATTTTGTCATAAGCAACGTAAAAGATATGACATCTATTTAGTTTGTTAAATTATAATTATATACTTTAAAAAAAGACCCAGCTCGCCAAAGTCCGAGGTGGGGATCATAAGCTACTTAATAAAAACAATAATAGTCATTTTTGAAACAAAAGTGTGTGGAAAGTAGTTTTTTTTCAGGACTGTCGGTGACTATGATCGGTAAACCGACACGAGTAGTAAAGCCTACATTTCAACATGTGTATACAGCATTTTACAATGAATTATGCGAGGAAAACCAGACTATCTCGGCAGTACTAACCAGGGTCGCGTTTTATAAAGTTACAATTTACAATTTCGCTGTTTGCCTCTCTCACGCACGCACATATTGGTTAGAAAGAGAGGCAAACAGCGAAATTGTAAATTGTAACTTTATAAAACGCGACCCAGGCCGTGCGGAAAAGTACTATTTAAATTAACTCCTACACATGTGCGGATAAGTAACGCTTTCTGTATATAAGCATACGCTTCAAAAGAGCACTTTCTGAGTAGGTATATGTATCGTAAAAGTAATATAAATCCTAAAATTCATCACTTTCCGTACGGACTTTAACGCATTCACTGCTAGGTGAACATTTGCGTCAATCTTCATACAAAAAAGATGCTACAACGAATGTGTTACACATTTTTTATTTCTCTTAATCACCAGGTATCGACACTGGAAGGAGATGACGAAGGTTCAGGTCTCGGAGACATCATAAGCGGTTCTGGTTCAGGGGCTGGTTCTGGCAGCGGGGATGGTAAGCATTTTTTAAACTCAAAAACACAAGTAATAAAAGGTATATCTCACGCGGGTCACTCACGTTTTTAAGTCCATTTGATTTTGATTGTATTTTATACTTTTAAACGCTTTACATCATACGCAAGAACTAGACTCATATGATAAAAGCTGAAAATTAATTTAGGTAAAAATGTGTTATAGGGTCACATTGAGTTGTTCTTGGTGTTCAAAAGGTTTTATACTGTTCACAGGTAGCGGTGAATCGGAGGACGAAGATCCGTTAGAAATAGTCCACATTGATGAGGATTTCTTCTACATGGAACACGTGATCAAAGCTGCTGCGGTGCTGCATTCCATCGTCTCGCTTGCTATACTCATCGGTTATTACCATCTTAAGGTAAATTAATAATAAAAAATACTATGTATTTATCCCCTCGTCAGTAACGACAAAAATGGTGAAAAGTCGTTGTCTGTGGAGCCCAGTTCGGGCCTTGTCACAGACAAGGGTTGCCAAGCCACCGATTGCTAAGAAACTGCACGCACAACGGGTCTTTCGCACAACGGCTACTCAAGGCCAAGTTTTCTATCTGTCCTCTAACTACACACTTCAATGAGTATGCAAGAGACAGGTATATATTAGTCAGCTTTATTACTCAATGTCCAAATCTGGCTTCGCCACAGATGCGGGCGGTTGATAAAAATGTTAAAATCGGGCCTGGCCACGGACGAGGGGTAGTAGCACATTTTTTTAAAGTTGTAACCCCAATTTTTTTGGAATTAAAACTTTAAAGTTTTTTAACCCAAATAAAAACTTAGACTTAACAGTATGGTAAATTGCTAGTAACTGGCCACCTCATATAAAAATGAACTCTGTGTACTTATTGTTAGAATTCATTTTGGAAGAAGGAAAGTGATTGACATTGACATGACACATCGGCTTAAAATGAATTCTAACTATGTATAAGCACATAGAGTTGATCTTTATACAAGGTGGCCAGTTACTGGAATGTGGCCAGTTACTAGCAATTTTCCCTACCTATACAGGCCATTTTTTTCGAAGTTGTCGGAATCGCGAGCTCTTTCGACCCTGATAGGATTTTTTTTCTCAGGTGCCACTGGCAATCTTCAAGCGCGAGAAAGAGATAGCTCGACGACTGGAATTCGACGGTCTTTACATCGCTGAGCAACCAGAAGACGACGATTTTAAGAGCCATTGGGACAAGCTTGTTATTTCTGCCAAGTTAGTAATTCATCATTGATATACAGTATGTATCACCTCGTAGAGCAAAGAAAGAAACCCATTAATATTTAGATCATACTAAACAACTTTTACTATGGGGCCAAAGCCGAATTCACGAAAAAAAATTTTACAGTTTCATACATTTTGATTGCGTGACCATGAACACGTTATATGGGAGAGTAATTTTTTTTTCGCGAATTCGAGTTTGGCCCCATAGTAAAAGTTGTTTAGTATGGTCTAAATATGAATGGGTTTCTTTCTTTGCTCTACGAGGTGATACATACTGTATCTCAGTCCACTGTTGGACATAGGCCTCTCCTATTACCTATGCGTATGGATGCATGAGGAACCTCATGTTCGGCTTCATCGACATTAAACAGTATCATGGAAGTCATGCCGCTGGTTTTCAGTGGGAACCTAATTTAACATTAAAGTAATTAAACACTAGCCCCATAAATCTACTCAGTTTAACATACATATCTCAAGCATGCTTTTTAGTACCACAATATCACCTTTAAAAGGAAAAGAAAAGACAAAAAAAAAAGAATAAAAAATGTTATCTTTTTTCACGAGAAATTGAATTACTAGTTGTTAGTCGAGTTAAAAAAATATAAAACTGATACTAAATTACACAATGTTAGGGGCGGACACTAGTACCTATCGAAGTCCCTGGCTGTCAAGAAGATTTGCCCCACGGAATTCGATGTCTGTTTATGAGTTTCAGTAAGAGTAAACTCACTTTATTGTACAGTGGCGTTCAGAATTGCATGGACGATTTATGATTGAACTCATTCATAACCTGTCCATGCAATTTTGAACCCGATTGAACACAGTTTTAAATAAACGTAGGTAGGGTCATGCAGGGCAAATGCAACTATGAGGTAAATCCGACTAATTGAAATACCTACTCTTAATTTGTAAAAAATCATACTTACCTACTATTGTGTTGCTTTTGAAATAAATCAAAGAATGTTGTTAAAATAAGATTAAAAGAAATGTCCATTAGTTGAATTTACTTCATAGTTGTATTTGCCCCGCATGACCTCAGATCTCTTCCAGCTAACCAGCTAAGTTTTATAAGTGCTAAGGGTGTAACAATCTTGCTTCCAGATCGTTCCCCGTGAACTACTGGGACAAATTCGTCAAGAAGAAGGTCCGAACCAAGTACTCTGAGACGTATGACTTCGACAGCATATCGAATATGCTCGGTATGGAGAAGACTTCCTTCGCGGCCCATGAGGAGACTGGCAATAAGGGATTCTTCCAATGGTAAGTTTAAATAAATAAATACAAATACAAAACATTTATTCGTGGCAAATACAACAAGCATGACAGGACAAAACAAGTTTACATTTTTTACTGCAGAGTGCAGTCATATGGGATCGGCGTCGTATCAAATCATCAGCTTTTTTATTTCACATCATCAGCCTATCGCAGTCCACTGCTGAGCGTAGGCCTATGGCCAAAAGCTATAGGCCAACTATGCGTATAGACGCGTTAGGAGACAAATGCCCATAATCGCCACGCTGGGCAAGCGGGTTAGCGATCGCAGTAATGTGTTCACTATGATGACGCTGCTGCCCATCATCAATATTTTATCAAAAAATGATCAGTGACACTTCAATCCCTTAGTCGGCTATTACGACACCCACAGGAGGAGTTGGGGTGGTAACAAATGTATTTGTACTGCCATCACCACACTTATTCCACACTGGTCGCTATGAAATCAGTTTTTTTCGCGATATTCATATTTGTTCCATGGGATTTGTTCAGAAAGTAAGACCATCTTAACACGTTTTTCACAGTTGAGATCACGTGCCCTTAATCACCCTGTATTATCTACTTGTTATAATGAGGGTTTTCGATACTTTTTCTGCCACTATGGGGCAGCACTGTGGCGTACCTAAGGTCCAGTGAACTGTCAAAATAAGCGAATTTAATTTCCTTCATTTATTTTAGTTTATTTATTCTTAAAACTTTTATTGTGGGTATATTGTTTTCTAAAATAAATAAAAAAACAGTTCCAGGTACATTCCTATGAAATAAACAAAGTACTAGTATTTTTTTAATACCAGTCACTATACGCCCCTGTTTTAGAGCTCAATCTTTAGTTCAGCGACCGTTTTCTAGTCGTAATCCATTACAAAATCAATAAACTTCCAAATACAATATAATTTCGATATTTTCAGTAGCTATGAGTCTGAGAGCAGTTCAAATCAAACGCCTACTGTAACAGAAAAAAAAATCGAAAAATCATTAATATTAACTAAAAATCAATAATCTGATTTATTTTTGTTTCCATTCCAGCATCCTCAATGTAGACTGGCGCTACCAACTCTGGAAAGCCGGCGTGACATTCACCGACAACTCCTTCCTCTACTCCCTATGGTACTTCTGTTTCTCCGTGATGGGCAACTTCAACAATTTCTTCTTCGCGGCCCACCTGCTAGACGTGGCCGTGGGCTTTAAGACGCTACGAACTATTTTGCAGTCCGTCACGCATAACGGGAAACAGGTAATATACTAAATAAAACACCTAGTTCACAAAGGTTGGGTTTGATCCCACGTAACCTCAATTTTCGCGGCTGATAGTTCAACAACTCGACCAGGTGTTAAACGGAAGCATCCCAGATTATGATAACGATAAGCTCTCAAAAGTATAGTGAGTCACCGTAAGTTGTTAGCGCGGTTGGACTACAAATCAAGAAATACTAAACGGCAGCCGTTTTAGATACAAAATTACATCATGTAAAACTTGTACTTACACTTTAATTAGTTTCTAAAAACCACAGTAGATACTATTAGAAATATATTCGGAGCCTATTAGAAATCTAGTTCAATAGACGTTATTTATGATGAAATTCGACGTCAATAACTTTTGCAATAGGATTTTTTTTAGAGTCTGAGTGATGTAATAAACAGGATTTTAGAAAAAAAATATTTAAAAAGCAAAGAAATTGAATATACGACAAATACGAAGCAAACGACTATTAACTACATCTGTTTTGTATTACCTTATTCGTTTATTTCTTTTCAGTTGGTGTTGACCGTGATCTTGCTAACGATTATCGTGTACATATACACTGTGATCGCGTTCAACTTCTTCAGAAAGTTCTACGTGCAAGAAGAAGATGATGAGGTCAACAGGAACTGTCATGACATGTTGTCGGTGAGTGAATTTTTATTAACTTGCAGTGATGATTTTTCAAAAAAATATTTAAGAAATTATTAACCGTTCGAACACCTTGCCAAAATTTTTACATCATTTAGTTTACCTACGCTAAACGTTATTGTCAGTGGGAAAAACAAAAGTTACCCTGTGGTATAAATCTGTTATGTTTTATTACATATTTTAGTATTGTCAACTTTTCGTATGTGAATTTATACAATTTTGTAGAATTGTACGCTTGTAAAGTTTTGTGGTATAGGCCACTGACAACCTTGGTAGTTGAACAGTGAATTGTTTTTAATCCTAAATTAGTACAGGAATTCCTTAACTTTACCGCAGTAAACTTACGATAATTGATTTATTCAAACAAAAAATATACAGTATGAAAGTATAAACTAAAGCACTGTACAATTTAAACTACACAACACTGAGATACAAAACATCATTATAATACAGGGTGCTCGTGAGCATTCCGAAAAAAATTATGCTGGATTCCTGACCATATTTAGAGTCTTTGATGTTATATAACATTTCCAGGATTCGGATTGGTTTCAGAGATAATCAACCTTTTTTCGAAATAAGTTTTTCGACGTAACTCGTCATTTAACTTCTTTTTGATTACAATGCTACCACAATGTGTTCTAATATTACTACACCTTTTGCCTGACAATAAAAAAATACAAATAGACTTGATGAAATAACCTGTACCGAAAAAAAAAACAAGTATAAAAAATAATTTAAACAAATTGTTGTTATGATAAAAAGTACTGAAAATGTTAAAAAGTAAGTAAAAGCCTAAAAAAAAGAAAAAAAAATTTTTTTGGTGGAATGACATTGGGTCTCATAATATTATTTGTTTATTTTGATGTCTAGTGTCTAGAATGCATAGTTAAAATCTTTCGGAATGCTCGCGAGCACCCTGTATATCACTATAGGTACGCTACACACATTTGCCCATCGGCTTGCGAATGTAATGTAATGTATTTGTCACCAGTGCTTCGTGTTCAACATCTACAAGGGAGTGCGCGCCGGTGGAGGTATTGGTGACGAGCTGGAGCCTCCGGATGGTGACGACTCGGAGGTGAGTTCTCTTGTTTCACTACACCCTATTAACTATTGTTTGTTTTTATCTTCAGGGCAAGATTAAATCCACTTTTATTTATCCATAAAATCATACGCGATTATTAACATTGTTAATACATTACATGTTATAGTTAAGTTAATTTATGTAAAGAGTTTTTCAACAATTTTCGCCAACGTCAAACCTACCTTTTTATTTTATTTTTATTTATTCAGGATAGGTAGACGTTTGACCACGATCATACCTGCTGGTTAGTGATGATGCAGTCTACGATGGATCACGATGAGATAGGGTGAATTGCTAGTAACTGGCCACTCTCCAGTAGTTGGACACTGTGTATAAAAATCACAAATTGTCAACATAGGGAAGGGGGGGTCATCGGACAAATCATGTGCAATTTTTGTTACTCTCGAATCTGCTGAACACCATTATAGCCAGTAAAAAAAATCTTTACCTTTTTGTAAAACACTTTTGAAACACTAAGTTTTACAACTTCGTGAACGTTTACCTCGTACGAGTAGTTGGCAAAAAATTACGAAAATTAAGTCTTATTAAAAGGACTACTTAAGTTGGCAAAAAATTACACGTCATATTGGCTAGGGGGGTCCTGAAAATATCACCAAATATCACCATGGGGGATGGGGGGGTCTAAAACAGGCCAAAATTGTATGACGTGATTAATGGACAAGCCCTAATTTGCTAACCAAACTTTTCGCCGGTGATTCAATTAGTACACTGAGCATGATAATAGCTATTATATAAAAATAATATCTGCATGACGCATTAGGTGGCAACTAATCTTTCGGCGAAATAGAAAACTATTCATCTAGTTTTGAATTGGTATTCTGACAAAAATGTTTTCAGCGATAATGTAGCGAACCATTTTCATTATCATAAATGTCAGAGATAAATGAGCAATTATATTTTTTTCCCACAATGTCGTAACAGATGTGCTTACCAAAGAAAAAATCAACTGCGAAAGACTCTGGTTGTCACGGGATTGGATTGCCGGTCTAACGTGCTTCCAATTACACTAGACGACCTTCCGTCGATCACAGCGAATTTAGTCAATGGTATTGTAAAGCTAATCACCAGCGACATCTGCACTTAATGTTTTGAAGGTACTACAACCTTAAGCCCCACTCAAAGACTTGTGTCTACCACAATCGTCCGCAAACTCGACAACTCTCCATTGCGTTGAATTTGCTATAGAGAGCGCTGTAATCAATTCATGTTTAGAAAACATCAATTAGTTTCTTTTATAATTAAACAGATTGATGTTGGTGTTACTTTTTTACAATGCGGATAATACCACAATGTCGTAACAGATGTGCTTACCAATGAAAAAATCAACTGCGAAAGATATATTTTTTTGTATTTTCCAGGTGTGGCGTATCATCTTTGACGTGTCGTTCTTCTTCTTCATCATCATTATCCTGCTCGCCATCATTCAGGGTAAGCTAAAGCTAAACAATTTAGGCATACAAAGTGTTTTTGCCTTCTAAGCTACGAACAAATAAAACATGGAAGCCGCACGCCATACTAAATTGCCTTTTAAAAACGGTCCTGAATTTTAGTTGACAAATGTCACCCCCTCTTCAATGCATCACGGTAATTAATTTCAATATCAACCTATAAAAACTTATACCGCCTTTTAAAAATAGTTGTGATTGGTCTGTCAAAGTTTTGATTGGCTATTGGCTATATTCTATAAACATATGTCAAAGATGTTGCGCCGAAATATGCGCGGTGTTAAGAAAAGCGCTATGTCCTGCCCATCTTGGCACAATTGAACAATTGTATTTGGGGGCAATTTTGAGCTGGCGTTAGACGTCCATATTATATATGGTGGCAGCTTCTAAGGCTTTTAACCCTTAAATGTATGACCTTGACAAAAATTTATTCAAATTTGATTTCTGACATGCTTATTGACAGCACTTGAGTCTAGAATACCTGATGCATAAATACATCACTATGCATTTAAGGGTTAAATTATTGAGAGCTGTGAATTTGCTGGAAGAATAACGATTATTACATTTTATTTAGTATATTCTGATGAAGGTATTATTTTATGTATCTTCACAAACATATTTTTTCCTTGATCATGGATGTATTCTATGTATTTACTGCATTATTATCGTCGCTTAGTACCTACAACATAAACCTTAATTGGGCTTCCAGTCTAGGTCAACCTTATATAAATTGTATGTTAAGAGTTTTCCATGATAATTATATATTTATTACAATCTTCTTAATGAGTATTAGATAAAATTACTAAATAACGTCGGCGATATCAAAAAATATTTTTGTCAGAAACTTTATTGTTTTCGAAATAAAATTGTATTCCCTTTGACAGAAACTTGTTTACGAAATTCTCTGGATCTATTCTATTAATATTTTTCTTGAAATGATTTCTCAACAGTAACATCAAAATCAATTTGCTTCAGGTTTGATCATCGATGCTTTCGGAGAGCTTCGTGATCAATTGGAGTCTGTGAAAGAAGACATGGAATCCAACTGCTTTATATGTGGAATGGGGAAGGACTATTTAGATCTGGTGAGCACTCCACTCATATTACTGTTTGACAGCCTCTGCAGCCTAGGTGGTAGTGACCCTGCCTACGAAGCTAGAGGTTCCGGGATCGAATCCCAGGTATTACAAATATTACATAGGTATTACAAAAAATATGTACGAGATGTAGGAGATACCGTTACTAAACTCAAATGGAACTGGGCAGGACATGTTGCCAGGCAGAGTGATGGCAGGTGGACTAAAGTTCTCACGGATTGGTGGCCTATTTCGGATGAAAAAGCTCCTGGGCGTCCGTTGGCTCGTTGGATCGACGACATTCGTAAGATTTCTTTCACTTCTGGGTTAGATTGGCTCAGGACCGAGATGAGTGGCGTACTAGAAGAGCGGCCTATGCTCAGCAGTGGGCGATAAATGGCTGAAATGATGATGATGATGGTTACAAAAAAAAATGTTCCTTGGTTGTGGCTGTCTATGTATTAAGTATTTATCTATTACACAAATTTATCGACGCTTGGTACCCACATTATAATAAATCACACCTTAACTTACCGTGGGACTAGGTCGATTTATGTAAGTGTTCCAGCTATGCTATTCTCTTATTCACACATTCGACGCTGTGTTCATCAACGAGCTCGACGTCGAGCGCAGCGCTGCGAAAAACGGTATTCACTAACGTAGAACAGCTCGTCGTCGAACTGTAGGCAGTAACTCTCAACGCAGTGTAGTTCCAGCTCACGCCGCATTCGTCGCAGAGTGCTAGTGTCGTTTAAAGTGCATTAGTGAATACCATTTTTAGGCTCGACGCTGCCGCAGCGCTGACTCAGCGCTGATAGCAAGGCGGTTTCCTTAGTGAATAACACTGCAGGAAATTTATTTATTACGAAGACCACGAATAAATAATTGTGTTCGTTTTTAGTAAACGTCCCACTTTGTCGCTTACTATAAAGGCGAGATTTTCTTGTAACTTCATATGAATAAACTGACAAAGGGCTTTATGGCAAACGACAAAGTGGGACGTTTTACTAAACTCACTCACAATTATTCTTTTGTACATTTTTAGGGTTCCGTAGCCAAAATGGCAAAAACGGAACCCTTATAGATTCGTCATGTCCGTCTGTCCGTCTGTCGCAGCCGATTTACTCGGAAACTATAAATGCTACAGTAACGAAATTTGGTGAGAATATGTGTTGTATAAACCGCTACAGGATTATGATACTAATTTGTAAAAAAAACCATTGGGGTGGGGGCCCTCCATACATGTAACTGAGGGATAGAATTTTTTTTTTAGTTTTACATAAGCGTGTGGGGTATTAATAGAAAGGTCTTTGAAAATGATATGAAGGTTTATAAATCTCTTTTTTATTTAAGCAAATCGTTTTCGAGATATCAGCTCTCAAAGTCTGAAAAATGTGTCCCCCCCCCCCTCTCTACTTTTTAAACTACAGATATAAAATTCTAAAAAAAATATATCTTATGCACATTAATAAACTCTATCAACGATTTTTGGTTTGATTAAATAATCTAATAGTTTTTGAGGTAGGTTGATTTAACTGTATTTTTTAAATAATAAATTGATAATGGTACGGAACCCTTTGCGCGCGAGTCCGACTCGCACTTGGCCGGTTTTTTTGCTAATATGGTTCCTTACGAATAATTGTACTTTTTCAGGTACCCCACGGGTTCGACACACACGTGCAAAGGGAGCATAATCTTGCGAACTACATGTTCTTCCTTATGCATCTCATCAACAAACCAGACACTGAGTACACAGGTATGTCTATCGTAGCCTGCTTGCGACGCTGGAGGTTTCAGCTTAAATCCCAGTGAGGGCATTATTTGTGTATTTATTTATCGCAAATATTTGGTCCTTGGTCGTGGTTGTCTATGTATTTAAGTATCTATATGTATCTATCTATTATATACCTATATCGTCGCTTGGTACCCACATCACAAGCCTTAATTTACCGTGTGACTTTATCGATTTGTGTAAGATGTCCCAAGATATTTATTTACTTATTAAGGTGCATTCAGACCAAAAGAGCATTCGCTGTTCTAATCCCCTACTCTACGAAATTCGATCGTTACACAAAACGTGATTCGTTGATTTCGAGTGGGGGATAGAACAGTGAATGCTCGTTTTGTCTGAATGCACCTTTAGCAACACAAGATCCGCTAAAGACGCCACAAGTCTTAGTTTCTCGAAAACTAAAAAAAATACTAAAACAATTTTGTGAGACAATTCTCATGATAGCCTTATTGAACTTGCCAGGTTTATTTTTAAAGGTTTTTGATATATATCTTTTATTTGATGTGCCCCACAGGTCAAGAGACGTATGTATGGAACATGTACACCCAGAGATGCTGGGACTTTTTCCCCGTGGGAGATTGCTTCAGGAAACAGAACGAGACGGAGATGACGGAATAAACAACCAAGTTATTAACCTAGAGACTAAAATTATTATATTATTGCAAAACTTGACTGTGTCTCGTTTCATAACTGAAATTTTGGACGAGACTTATTATGTCACGATTGCATTAGCTATTACAAATTATGAAACCTATATAAAAATAACTTAAAAAAAATTGTTGTATTTTAGTCTCTAGGATAATAAAATATGTCGCCTTTATTCTAATTCGCAATCAAAATTAGGTTCCTGGTAAACCTATTAAATCGTAAATAATAACATAGAAAAGACAATCTATATATTTTTTATCACGGGAACTTACTGTACCAGGACTTCTAAATCATATTTAATATTTTTTTGAAGGCGGCATATAAAAAAGTACACACTTGTAAAATATTAAACGCATTTTCTGCTCAAAATTGAAAAGCCAAAATGTAAAGAAAGTAAAAGATAATATATCGCCTTTCAGTGCATTTCTGTAACAAATTAGCTTCAATATCAAAATGTTCAAAGTCAATTAATTAGGTGAAAATATCTTTTAATCAGAAATATTTATATAAATAGACGATGTAATTCTTAATGCACAAAGTTTCTGATAAATCTAGTCGCTAAAGTCGAAGCATGAGGTTAAATTTTGTTGAATCCTTTGAACGCTATCCTTTGACACTTTAACTTGTCTTGAGCTATAAATAAAACATGGAATTTGCACGCCATATAAAATCGCCTTTCAAAAACGTTTTCTGTGATAACCATCACACACTTCAATAGGTACGTCACTTTTATGAATGTTTGATATTAAATCTATGTGAAGTTTAACCACTATTTTAAAATAATTTTAACGGGTCCATCAAGATTTGGATTGCTTATATTTTATTCGAAATTGTCAAAGATGTTGCGACGACATAATAATATGCGAATGAAAAACCCAATGTCCTGTGACAATTACATTTTTTTTTTGTTTTTGGGGTATTGTTTTAGCTCGTATTAGGCGCAGAGTCATAACTCCAACGGCAATTCTTTGTGTCATGATGGATTGTATTGTACTACTTGTACAATCGATATTTGCGTATTTTTTTAATAAATGGCGTTTAAGGTTATAAAGTTTTTCTTTCTGCTTCGACATAGAAGTAATATTTTGAAAGAAAGTTCAAAATCTCCATATTAAATAAAGATAAATGAAGAATATGTTTTTACCACGTTTATCTTACTTCCATATTTAATAATATTAAGGTGGCCTTTCCAAGTAATATTTTTAAAAAATTTCGATATAGTTTATGTAAGATAATATAAAATAACTGTTAATTAAATAAATATTAATTTATTGCCAGTGCTGTTTTATTTTCTTTGTAAATTTGCCATCAATAGTAATTTTATTCAAAATGGTGTTAGTATGTAAAGGTGGATTTAGACTACACGAGCGAATGCTCATTCTATCCCCCACTCTACGAAATTCGTTCGTTACACAAAACGTGATTCGTCGAAATTCGTTGATTTCTTAGAGTGGGGGATAGAATGAGCATTCGCTCCGTTGTTCTAAATCCACTTTTAGTTTCTAATCTACGTTATTGAGTGTCGTAAAGCCACCTAACTATTTAGCTACGTACTTGTTGGAAGCGTTTGGACTCTATAGTCCAAAGTCTATGGTCCAAAACTTAATCAAATATCTTCCATTAGGTGTATTTGTTATATTAATCGTGCTATTCATAGGCAAAACTCCATATTAATTATATTAAAAAAAACTTGAACAAAGCTAAAAAGGAGATTGGGACCGATACTTATTTAAGAGTTAAATTATGGACAATAGTTGTAGTATTGGACCCTAGTTGGTATTGTAGTATGGTACTGTAGGGTAAATTGCTAGTAACTGGCCACTCTCCAGTAACTGGACACCTTATATAAAAATGAACTCTATGTTTTTATAGTTAGAATTCATTTTAAAATGATATGTCATGTTCGATATGACAACATCCGCTCGCCCAGCGTGGCGATTATGGGCATTTACCTCCTAATGCGTTTATACGCATAGTTAATAGAAGAATAAAATAACAGATGGGGTAAATTGCTAGTAACTGACCGCTGTCCAGTAATTGGCCACCTTATACATATAATAATGAACTCTATGTGCTTATAATAAGAATTAATTTGGAAAAGGGAGAGTGGTTGACATTGACATGACATCATCATCATCATCAGCCTATGATAATCCACTGCTGGATGTATGCCTCGCCTATTAACTATGCGTATAGACCCATTAGGAGGTAAATGCCCATAATCGCTACGCTGGGCAAGCGGATTGACGATCGCAGTAATGTGTCCACTATGATAACGCTGCTGCCCATCATCAATCTTTTATCAAATAATGGTCAATGACTCTTCAATCCCTTAGTCGACTCTTACGACACCCACAGGAGTTGGGGTGGTGACAAATGTATTCTTACTGCCGTCACCATACGTAACAAAATAATAAATAAAAATTACTAACGATTTAGAAAAAAAAAACAAATCATTTACATAATTTTAATCCACTTTAGTTCTTACATTCCATAAAGGTAATATCTTTTATAATAATTTAAATAACTTAATAACAAAACAACAACAATTTGCTAACAACAATATGCCAATAACTACAAATATAATAATACTAATAATTTTCGAATTTAAAACGTGGGCAGTGACAAGGATTTCTTGTTTTTTTAGACCTCCAAGTAGTGTGTAGGTTTACCATAATATATCATTGGTGGGACAGTGTATATATCGTCGGGTGAGAATGCAATTGTGCTATACGCCACTTGCCTTGGTTTACAGGAGAGCGAAATGAAACAAAAAAAAATATTTCTTGGAATGTCTTATAATTTTGCAATATTTAACTTAACTGACACTTTAGTATATTAATTTACTATTTTTTGTTATATACAATTAATGTTTAACATATAATAGTCATGAGATATAAGTAGTTTTACAGTTGCCATATCCATTTTGGTAAGAAAATGTTTAATTTGCTATGTATGATATGACACAAAGTTATGGATGTGTCACAAAATCTTAGTGCAATGTCAAGAAAGGGAGACATTAAAAGCAATTGTTTATGCAAATAAAAGTTATTTTACGGCTAGATTTATTTCAAGTCAAGACGATAATTTATCGCGATATGAAGACATAATTATTCACGTGAATATGGTGCCAATATTCATTTCCAATATTTATGTGAATCATTTTTTTACTTTCTTGTAAATAGGCACCATCTAATAGGTGACCTTCTCTATTTTGTGAAATGATAAGTTTTTCAACGATATCTAGTGCTAATGTAAAAAATATCGATGAGAACATAATACCTTTACTAATTAATGACATATTAACGTTATTATTTCTTATCAACTAATAACATTATAGTTTAAGTACCTAAATACATGCTCTATAAATTAAAAGACATTTCATATAATATGTACTTCAGGAATAGTGACCGAGGCCTCCTGTGGCCAGGACTTAAAGCTTAAGGGAAGCAAGAGGTCATTGGATCGATTCCAGTCCTGGTCATAGGGGGTTCGGTCACTTTTTCTGTAGTATATGTCATTTACAATTATGGCTAGGTACAATTTATGGTTAGGTACTCGTAATTATAAATATTATGTATTTATACCACAACTTATTAAGATAAAAGCTTGACGTATGAATGACACAAATCATTATAAATCAAACCTACCTTCTTTATTGTCATTTATCAAACGTGAGGGTAGGTAAAAAAAGTATCGAATCGATACAATCAAATCGATTAATGGATTATGTCACAAAAATGTTGATCAGTTAAGTCGCTTGGCATACTGATAAATAGCTGTTAACCGTAAATTTGTGTCATGTCCGGACATGGCACAATATTGTAATCACTATTTATTGCGGTTTGAGGATATGGCACAAAAATCTATGTTTTTTAAAAATATAAAATAAGAATTTTCAAAAATCGATTACTGTTATGAACTACAAAAAAAAAATGCTATCAAGAACCATTAAAAACCGATTTTACCTAAAAATGGATATGGCACAATTGCATTCTCACCCGACGATATGTCGCCGCGAGATAGACTATCCGTCCCTTTTTCATTTAAATTGGGTCATTACCTATGAAATTGGCGTGTTTGTTCATAGACTTCAGTTGATCCCTATTTTTATTATCTAAAGAGAAACTTAGATACATTCTTTGTTTTCAACAGTGCACTGTATAACAAACGTTTTTTTTCTGCCCTCCGGCCGGAAAACAGCACATTGCCGGCCGCTGTGCTAAACTAACTTGCCGTCTACCGGCTCCGTTGGGCAGAAAAATAGTATACACACCTCGGCCGTTAAATGGGAAAGCCTCGGATCACATGTTTGTCGGCCTCGGTGACAATTACACGTCATCCGAGACATTTCCCACTTAAACGGCTTTGGCATGTAATCTACTATTTCACACTAATAATAGTTTTTTCCCTTAGATATTCAAAAATAAGATTTGAAAACAACTCTTGCCATATGCTGCATTGCCATATGGTTGATATGTTTGAAATAGGTATAAATGTATGATAGTAGGTACCTTGTTCTCTGAAATAGAGATATACAAAACACGTCTTATAAGTATCTAATATCACCGGCAAAATTTGGTTTATTTTGATTTTGACATCAAAAAAATATACACAAAATTCATTGTATGGAAATTATACTTTCACAAATTTCTCCATAAAAAACGCCAATTTCATAGGTAAGGAACTAATATTAATACCTGTAGTACGTAATAGGTAATTTCACGAAAGCTGGCACGAATGGATCGAGTCAGTGACAGAAAATATCTATGTGTGGATGTCAAAAAATGACGGTAGATACAGTATGCTTAGCACATGATTGGTATATCAGTATGTAGCCGCGAGATAGATTTTCCGTCTTTTACTAACTATATGAATAAAAGAGGGATGGATAAGTCTTTTTCGCGGCGACATATTGTCGCACTAATCCTGTGCTAAGCCTACAGGTTGGTATACTTGGTATAGGACGACCGCATACACACAATGATAGATGTCATTCATTTCATTCATTCCATTCGTGCCAGCTTTAGTGAATTTACCTGTAGATCATTTTACCAGAGTTGAGGTTGAATGATTTTATAATGTGAAGACCTTAAATCAAATCACTGAGTTAGATGAAAGATTGGCATTGCAGTCTGTCCTTCAGTCGTAAAAGCCTCTTGTAAATGCAGAGCTTGTTTGAAGTAAAGGTTTTCTTCATTGGGTCTGTATTATCCTGCAATGATAAAATTTCGAGTTTAATAAAATATTCGTAATAGTATGCTATATCAGAGGCCGGGAAAATAAGGATTTCTGGCCAAGTTGGTATATAATGGTGGATAGGCAATGAGGCCGGGAATCCGTTTTCACGCCGAGGCAATAATAGTGCTTTTTTTCAAACATACAAAGAAATACAAGAAAACATAATGATGTTATCGAAATAAAAAAAAAAGTTACTGGAAAGCTGTTATGAAATTCCATTTCCATCCCAGTGGGTTACTGCGCCCTAAAAACGGTACTTTCGAGTCTATTTTAAGGAAAGTAAAGACAATATTTCATTGCATGTTTGAGAAAAATCACTTGTCTTACATACCAAACTGAAATGAAAAATGTTTAATTGAAACATAAAAAAAGAAAACTTAATCTATGTTGAAGGAAATGGAATTATGGAAAAAAATTATGCAACGCTGCCAGCATATCCCAATAACTAAAAGGCTTTAGTTATGGTTAGGCTTAGGACTTTTCATAGCATATCGTGGTTCTAAAATCCTTGGAGCCGCTATGTGTAAAATTTTCGAAGTCAAAGTCAAAGTATATTGTAATATTAAAAAATAATAAATATAATGATTTATACCTACTGTCACATCGTTACTGAGTTAATTTTAATCGAACATAATTAATTTTAAAAATCGAACTTGATTTCATAAAAAGTGCATACGAAATATACTTTGACTTTGACTTCGAAAACTTTACACATAGCGGCTCCAAGGATTTTAGAACCACGATATGCTATGAAAAGTCCTAAGCCTAGTTATGGTGCTAGCTTTCAGTGCAACCAGAAATATTATTTGTGAATAACTGTTGACATAAGTAAGGGCATGGTTAAGATCTAGTTCACCATCATCTGAGGTAGTCATCGAACCCAAATGCTCAGTTTTTGCGGCTGATGCATATACCACTTGGCCACTTGGTCTGAGCAACTACCAGTCAGGGATCCATAGCTTTATAATCCGTTATAAGGCGAGGTACTTTTAATATTAAATAATATCTTTGAATATGTGAAGTTTCCCACAAAAGGGTAATGTCTAAGGCGCTTATATCACACAACATTGCATTGGAAGGGTCTACGGAAAAACATGTCCAGTGCTTTAAAAAATCATGGCAAATGCACACCTTATTCTGTTATAAGTAAGGTGGTTTTTCCTTCTGTAATTTGAATTGACTAGACATGTTCTTTCCGTGAACCCTTCATTTATATTTGTTAATCATTGATAATAACATAAGCACTGTTGATGATTGCTCTTTTGATAGAAAAGGTGAAATATTATCTTTAGATTTTTATAATACTTACATTGGGAAAGAAGTCATATTCAAAGATGAAAATTTCAAAAAACGTAGCAGCAACAATTACAGGCCCTGATTTTCTCTCACAAACATCCAATTGTACCGCATACTTTCCATCTGGTAATGACCCGAGTCTCTCAAATATTGGAGTAACTTTGTACTTTTGGCTTGAAAGACGATACAGCAAAATTTCACTGTTCCTTGTTCCGATCAAAACTATATCGCCATAGAAAAACAGTGCAGTTATCGGAGGAAACTCTATATACAAATGTTGGTATGTATCCGTTTCAATCTTGAATAGAATTCGAGAATAACACACATAGTTTTTATCATTGATCGCTGTGATGTGTTTAACTTGTTTTAGCCATTCCGGAGGTACTGAAATTGGTTTAACAAAATCCAATTGGTCATTAACAATGGTTACTATCTTCCCGCAATCAGTGAAAATGTATAGTACATTGCTGTTGTATTGCATTACTTTTATATCAAATTGGCAATGTAGAATCAATTTAGATGATAGATTTTCATGGCCCAAATCACATTTGTAGATATCTCGGTTATTGAAGAAGTACATAGCATTTTCAGCTAGCACAAAGTTGTCAGCTTTGAAAAACGCTTCCGACATATAATTAGGATTAGAAACAGATCTTTGTAATAACAATCCTGATTTGATCAAAATGGCAGATGCACAATCATTATGGGCTACTTTGAGGCAGTTTTTCTCAGGCACCACAACAGGTATATTCTTAAGTGTATTCATATCGTAAAGAACAACTCCTCGTGCATCTTTTAAAGGCAGTATCCCATTATCTATCTCTAATGCGTGACTTTTGTCATGTAGAGAAAAATTGTAGAACTCTCTAGTTTTGCTTTCGATTTTCGAAATATTCGACCATGTTTTCAAGTTCTTGTAGATGTGATACCAACTGGTGTCTTTTCCGGACTTCCGTCTTGCAATAATAGAGGAGTGCCTGAATTCTTTCTTGCAACATACTTGCCAAAGCAAAACAGAACTGTCGATGATTTCTTTCCAATTTTTACTTACTCGTCGGCATATTCCAATTGTACAACCATCTGCTTTTGAAAGTATTTCAAGGAAAGATTCTAACGGCAAATCGTTTATGTGGATCATGTTTTATTTTTACAGATATTTGTACAAAATTCGTTCACCAAACTTGTGTCATGTTTTAACATTTAAACACTTTATTCGCCAAAGATATAGACTAGTTTTTCTTAAAGTAATTTCGGTAGATTTATTTTTTCGTTCTAACAGTGAATTTATACAATATCTCATCAAAAATATAGATAATTTTGTATTGTTTACTTCTTTATCTAATCACTTGACTTTGGCTTGACGTTTGGACTCGTGATTTTGACATTAGTATTGTGTTAGGTTGGCGGCATTGTTATTCAGACAGTTTGAGACGTAAATTAATACGCCGTATCTAAATTCTAGCACAAAAGTCTGAAAACAATGAAATCAAATTATGAATTTGATATTCAAATTTGATTGAAATAAAGCAAGGATTAACAATATTTACAATAAAATGAGTAAAAAAAGTTTTAAGTTAAACGGATTTTATTGCACCAAAAACTAGAAAATAAAAAATTTGTTATTACTAACCGTAGATGCAACTTTCTGTAGATTACTCACATGAAACTATTATCACTGTAGTTTTCCCAAGTCGGATGCTGAAAGCCACGTTTAGCCTCTATGTCAGTGGATTAAGCGTTACCTAATCGGAAACTTTTACTAAACTGAAATAAAAACTCATTTTATTTTCAAGTTTTTTAGTGCAATTGTCAATTTATGTGTAACGGGAGGCGAATCCCTGCTGAATAGATATTTTTAGAAATCCGACACCATTTTTTAAAATTTAATATCTCGATTGACAAATAAAAACCAAAGGCTCGGCGTGATTAATGTAAGGTTGAATGCCCGAAGTATCTCAAATGGACGTGTTATTCATACAATAAGTACCTTACATAACAGAGATCTGACAATAAGGAATATATCAATCAATTTGGTTTATTGAGAATTTCAAGTTTAAATTTTTATACAAGTCGAATTTCGAGACTATAAAATATAAACTCATTCTCTGAGTCGACCAACCGGAGGACCAAAGGTCTGACGGAAAGTCCGACGCGAACCGAGGGCCTAAAGGGTCAATCCATGCAATCTATCAACCGGAGGGCCATAGGCCCGACGGCACTATGGCACGCACTACGTGAATCCGAGAGACTCACACTCTCTGTATATCAACTGGAGGACCGCAGGTACGAGTGCACGTCCTACGCAAACCACCTGCGCTGTCAGCCTATCAACCAGAGGGCCGCAGGCCCGACAGCTGGCCCTACACGATTCACTCACGCTGTCACTCTATCAGCTGGAGGGCCGTAGGCCCGACGGCTCGCCCTACGCGAACCACTCACGCTGTCATTCTATTAGCTGGAGGGCCGCAGGTCCGACGGCTCGCCCTGCGCGAATCACTCACGTATCAAAATACATAACTGCTGTAAAAATAGATTGAACTGTTGTCCTCACACCTGTCCAGCTATATCGAATGTTGATAGTGTTAAATATCTGGGCATCTTTGTGGATCGGGGACTATCATGGTATCAGCACCTCGAATACGTTGTATTAAGACTACAGAAACTAAAATGGATTTTCAAAACATTAAGGCATGTTGTCCCAAGAGCGCTCCCCGATCCACAGCGACGTAGCAGAGATCTCATAAAAGAGATCTATATTTCGTTAGTACAGTCGATTGTAAGCTACTGTTTACCGGTATGGGGAGGCGCTGCTAAGACTCGATTCATTGATGTAGAGAGAGCTCAGCGAAGTCTCCTCAAAATTATGTATTTCAAGCAGATGTGGTTTGCAACTGAAGAACTGTATAAGACATGTGGGTTACTTTCAGTAAGGAAATTGTATATTCTAACTTCCGTACTGAGAAGACACAAAACTACAACTTTTGACCGCAACATTTTGGCAAAACGAAGAAAAGACGTTGCCATGTATCCACCAAAAACGAAAAGTATTTTTGCGAGTCGACAATATAATAAACGCTCATGTCATTTATATAATTCTTTAAACAAAGATCTAGATATATACCCAAAACCACAGTATAATGTAAAACAAATAGTAACAAACTGGTTAAAAACTAAAAACTACGATCAAATAGAAAAATTGCTCGAATATGTAACCTAGTATCTTGCACACACAAACAAACACACATCCACACACACACACACACACACACACACACACACACACACACACACACACACACACACACTCACACATTAGCAATTAGGTTTTAGTTATTAATATTTAGTTATTAAGTAGTAGAATACCATATAAAATGTAGCTATGGAAGAGCGGTGCCTCCTAGCACAAGTTATTTTTGTAAATAACTTAAATGGAGACGCCAGCCACTATTCAACTTTGTACTGATTTTTAAAGAAATAAATTATTATTATTATTATTTCCTTTATTTATTAGTTTTCTTAGGTTAGGTATTTTCATAATATGATTATAAAAGTAAAATACAATAAAACATACAAAACCAATACAAAACATATAAACACATTATAAAAAACCTAACCTAGGGTGCCGCCGGCAACGGAGCGGGCCCAAGCTGCCGGTGGTTAAGGTCGCAGAGAGAGGAACCGACGGACTATCCGCGCCGTGTCCAGGATTACCGCCTTCTGCATCTGACCCTTGATCCAGCCATCTAGCGAGAGACTCTTAAGATGTTGGTCGAGACTCTTCGCTATTAAACCGTTCGCTGCAACAACTATCGGGACTATAATCGTCGAGTCAACATCCCACATGGCGGTTATCTCGTGGGCCAGGTCTAGGTACTTACTGGATTTGTCCTTCTCGGCCTTCACGAGATTCTCATCATGGGGGATGGTGACGTCGACGAGCACAGCCCGGCGCTGCGATCGATCTACCAGCACGATATCAGGCTTATTGGCTACAATAGTCCTGTCCGTGATGATAGGTCGATCCCAATAGAGCGTGGCACGACCATTTTCGAGAACTGGCGCAGTTGTGTACTTATAGTACGGCACTTCGACGTCCACAAGGCCGTATTGAAGAGCAAGCTGCTGGTGTATAATACTGGCTACGAGGTTATGTCTGTGCAAGTACTCGGTGTTAGCAATCTGAGAACAACCGGAAATAATATGCCTGAGTGACTCACCGGGACGGCGGCATGCCCGACAAATGTCGACCGTACCGTCCTTCAGGATATATTTCCGGTAGTTATTCGTCATGATAACCTCGTCAGCAATTGCACAGGCAAAACCCTCGGTTTCTCCGAAGAGGTCCCCGAATCGTAGCCAGTTCACCGACGCGAGCAGATCTACGTCAGGTCCCGTGAGGGCCTTGTAGAACCGCCCGTGTAGCTCCTTGCTCTTCCATACCGCCTTGCGGTCCTCGGTGCTTAGTACCACAGGTTTGCGCCAGTTCTCTTTTGCCAAGGAGAGCGGCGTGAAGTTCCGGTCTACTGCCACCACATCACGATGCATCCCGCACTCATTGTTAAGAAAATAGTTTCTAAGATTGTACACCTCGTGGTTGTGGAGGTTTTTGGCATTTAAGAAGCCGCGGCCTCCACACCTCCGCGGGATGTACAATCTCATAACTGATGAGCGCGGGTGTAGCATTCGATGTGTGGTGAGCAGTGTACGGACCCTTCGATCCAGGGCGTCCAGCTCGGTCTGAGTCCACCTTAGTACGCCAAAGGAGTATATGAGTATGGGCATTACCCAAGCGTTGAAGGCGCGCACTTTGTTGCCTCCTGACAAAAGACTGTTAAGTACTTTTGTGAGCCGGCTGAAAAAGCGCTCCTTCACCGCCTGTCTAATTCCCATATCTTCAATACCCAAAGACTGTGACATACCAAGGTATTTATAGGTTTCTGCTTCCGAGATAGATCTGAACGACATTGTCTCGGAAAGCTGTAAATTTGCTGAATTTACTACTTTCCCCCGCTGCACATGCATAACCGCACACTTATCGACACCAAACTCCATATTGATGGCACTACTGAAAACTTCTGTGGTTCGCAGTAGCTCCAACAAGTCTTGGCTATTTGGCGCAAATAATTTGAGATCATCCATGTACAGAAGGTGAGAAATGACTTCACCCTCTCTCCGAAGCCGGCAACCTAGTCCTGAATCCTTCAGCAGGGTGCTGAGGGGATTCAGAGCTAGGCAGAACCATAAGGGACTCAGACTGTCACCCTGGAATATTCCTCGCTCGATCCTTATGAAGTCCTGCGGGCCAGAGTGGTCATCTCCGCCTCCTGGTTGACGAAGGACTGTGGTCCACTGCCCCATACACGCGTCGAGAAAGGATCTTAAAGCTGCATCAACTTTATACAGCTCCAAGACCCTCTTCAACCATGAATGAGGCACCGAATCATAGGCCTTCTTGTAGTCAATCCAAGCGGCGGAGAGGGCCCCTTTGTTACGCCGGACTTGCTGGCAAATGGTCATGTCGATGAGGAGGAGCTCTTTAGTACCACGGGACCCAACCCTACATCCATTTTGAGCAGAGGCCAGAACATTGTTCGCAACAATGTGCGTGTTAATTTTTGCTCTCAAAATGGATGTAAGGAGCTTGTAGAGTGTAGGCAAGCACGTGATGGGTCGGTAGTTTTTCGGTTCCGTGGTACTACCGGACTTGTAGAGCAGGAAGGTTACACCTGTTGTTAAGGAAGGAGGCAGGGAACCAAGCTCAAGGGCTTGTTGGAATTGCGCTGCTAATCGCGAGTGCGAGCACCGAAACCATTTTATCCAGAAATTGTGCAATCCGTCCGGTCCAGGACTTTTCCAGTTCTGGGCAGGTCGGGTGGCACAAGTTACGTCATCGGCACTGATGGCAACTGCCTCCATAGGTTCGATGCTCTCGCACTCACGTTCAACAATGTTCATCCAATCGCCCTCAATGTGTCCGACGGGCACCGACCAGATGTTACGCCAGAAATCAGTCATGGCAGTAGCATCCGGCAGATGCGCGTCGGACAAATGATGATCGGTTCCCTCCCACCTTCGGTATAACTTCCTTTGGTCACTTTGGAAGAGGCGGTTCTGTTGAAATCGATCCACACGCTCTCTGTAGCAGCGGATACGGCCTGCCCATGCATAAACTTTCTGCTTCAGAAAGTCAATGCGCTCTGTGAGGTTGGCCATGTAGTCGCCGGGCATGATGCCCGTTCCCGCGAACGCCTGGTTCACAAAGCGCATTACTCGGGGGCGGTTATTGCCCCCCCTGAAGCAGATCAGCTTTGCAATGAGGGTCCTAAACGAGTCGATACGTCGCTCGATCCGCACTTGCCATGCGGGGATACCCCCGGCGGTCCTAGGTGCACGGTCAGCGTCCGGAAACTTGACTCGAGCAACACGGCACGCCGCGATGGCCCCGCAGTACATGATCGAGTGCGTATCGTCCAAATCTTTACTGGACCGTATGTACGGCTCCAGTAAAGCGTTTAGGGCTCCCATTAACGCTAGATTGCGTCTATTCATGGGCAAGCGTGGTAACCGTGGCCTAGAATTGGGTGTGGAGCGATATTCCATAATCGCCTCTTCCAAAGTCCTCCTCAGATGCTCATCAGTTGCAGTACTTACACTCTGACTCGCAAAATACTCCTCATCGGCACTGGGATCAACCCGCGGCGCCCCCGGTGCCAGGTCAGGTGTCGGCACCGGATCCGGCGACGTGGCGGGCTGGTCCCGCGCCGAGGTGGAAGCTGCGCGAGTCGAGAGAGCCTGCAGGCGAAGCCGATCAAGTGTCGAGTCATCCAAACGTTTAGAACGTAGAATGACCCGCACCTGATCCGCTAGTCGTTGCTCCGATACGGCGATGGCGGGTTCAAGAGCCTGAAACAGAGGCAGAATCCTAGAACGGTACGCGGTTAGTCGGGTACCCCCCTCTGTAGCCTCGTAGTAGGCGCGCATGCAATTCTCATTCATCGTCTGAGTCCATCGCATGCGACGCACTACACCACCGGCAGCGGGAGCCGTGGGCGGGGCAGGATGTCCCGCGGGCCCCAAGCGTGCCGGCAGCGGTGGCCGCCCTCGTCGCGCAGGTGGTCGTGGCGGCGGCGGCGGCGGCGGCCCGGTCTCGTCACTGGATCCGCCTGTGTCGGGCGCCGTAGCAAATTCATCGCCCGACGACGCTGTGGACGGAGAGCTGGACGAGGCGGGCGAAGGTGGAGGTCGTGCGCTGGTAGTCTCCGCTCGTGTTCGACTCCTCGTCTGCATAATAACTTGTGTGGACGCGTCTTGCCGTGTTATTGATCGGCCGTGGCCTTAAATGTCAAAGTCGTCATTTGGAAATATTTGCCTGTTTCCGCATTATTTCACATTTCCACATTATTGGAGTTGTTGTTGACTGATTGAGACAGTTTTATTGCCATTTTCGAGTATAAAACGCGTATAAAAGTAAAATATTAACAAATTTGTTATGCAAACACGTCTGTCAGGTGTCACAGCGGTTTTTTTTTTTTTTTTTTTTTTTTTTTTTTTTTTTTTTTTTTTTTTTTTTTTTTTTTATTATTATTATACGCCGTCACTCTATCAGCTGGAGGGCCGCAGGCCCGACGGCTCGCCCTACGCGAACCACTCACGCTGTCACTCTATCAGCTGGAGGGCCGCAGGCCCGACGGCTCGCCCTACGCGAACCACTCACGCTGTCATTCTATTAGCTGGAGGGCCGCAGGCCCGACGGTCCGCCCTACGCAAACTACTCACGCTGTGAGTCTATAAGCCGGAGGGGCGCAGGCCCGACGGCTCGCCCTACGCGATTCACTCACGCGGTCACCCTATGAGTCTATCAGCCGGAGGGCCGCAGCAATGACATACGGTATTAAACCGTGGTCGCTTACAATGAGCCTCATAAGAAGGCTCAAAGTCACCCAAAGGGCAATGGAGAGGCCTATGCTAAGAGTCTCTCTGCGAGATCGGATTACAAATGAGACCATCCGCAGCAGAACCAAAGTAACCGATATAGCTCTTCGAATTGCTAAACTGAAGTGGGCGGGGCTCGTCGCGCGTGGATTGCATGGAACCGATGGCCGTTGGGGCGGTAAGGTTCTCGAGTGGCGGTCACGTACCGGAAGGCGCAGCGTGGGTAGGCACAAGGTGGACTCATGACAATACAATACAATACTCTTTATTGCACACCTCGTAACATAAAAAAGAAGATAACAAAAAATTCGAATCTTAAAAGTAGAGGTAACACAACAGGCGGTCTTATCGCTGAAGAGCGATCTCTTCCAGACAACCTTTGGTCAATGAAACAATGCAACCAGTAAAAAAACAGTAGGTGGTGCAAGACATGAAATAAGGAAAATAAATAAAATAGTTTATTAATTACGACACGTTAATAAATATACACATATAAGTAAATATAATAAACGTACATATACTTATATAAATAGATATATACATATATATATATATATATATATATATATATATATATATATATATATATATATAGATGACAGGATGGAATTACAACAATAGCATATCATGGGAGAGTCAGATAGTGTTCCTTAAGATGCGCCTTGAAGGTGGCAAGAGATTGAGCTCGCCTAATGTCAACAGGCAGGGAATTCCAAAGTCTAATAGCCTAGAAAGTAAAAGAACTATTATAAAATTTTGAAGAAGAAGATGGGACGTTAAGAAGATACTTTTGAGAAGCTCTAGCAGATTTTAAAAAACTGAAGCGATATTTGAGGTTCATGACCTGATGAAGGTCGCTGGATGCGGGTGGCACAGGGCCGGTCCTTGTGGCAATCTTATGAGGGGCCTATATTCACCAGTGAACGTCTTTCAGCTGATATGATGATGATGATGATGATAATTAAATCCGTATGTTTCTACCAAATATCTAAAGCAGTACTGCAAAATCTACATATCGCTAAACCTAGCGGTTGTGGCAGGCAGTAACACTGGATTATCAGATTTGAGGAGGTGGATGTTAGTATTAAATTCACATGTTTCTACTTAATATCTAAAGAACTTCTTTAAAATCAAGATATCGATAAAAGATAAATCTTGCGGTTATTGTAGGCAGTACTGCAGCATCAGGAGTGAGGAGTTGGAAGTCAAGATCAGGCTGTTAGTATTTGATTATGCCAAACATGCTATACTTTAATTTTCACGTGTCTAACACTCTCGGTTAAGGTAAGCAGTACGTCAGCAGCATCAGGCTTTGAGGATACAAGGATACAAATATTATAATATTGCATTGTCATGGGGACTTGATAAGAGTTCCAAATTTTATTGATTTCGGTGCAGTAGAAGTGGTCGAAAAATCGATCACAAGATTTGAAGCATCGACGACAGTTGATACGCGGTGAAGTTAATAAAAACCGTTTAAAAAGATTCTTACAACAATTAGAATGACGAACTTCACATTCGTTCTATCAGTGGCCAATAGATGGCGCGTCTTCGAACTCCAAGCTTGTAGAAATTTTAGAACTCCCAGTAGAATCCGAAATGAAGAAAGTTGAAATAAGAGATCACCTGGATCATTTTATTCTCCCTTGTGGCACCTTATTTAAATTAACTTATAAGACAAACTTTTTACTCAAAGCCGTGAATTATATGTTTCTACTTTTACACAATATTAATATTAATTCAAAATGATTCCGTAATGCCTAGACCACTCGGCTACTCCGACTTAGCGGACACCAGTCGAATTTCTAGGGTAAATGCTATCCTGTTAAAGATTTAGTCGCCTTTGATCATACTCTAAGGGTAAGCAATACGTGCTAGCGCCTCCTATTCGAATACCTTTCCGGATTTTGGTATAGCGTGAGAGTGGCTTGTATTACTTAGATTTACACCCTGTATATTTACTATGGATATTACTAACCCCACTAACCCTTCAACTATTAAGTAAGTAGCGATTCAAAGACCTTCGCGACGTCCGTAAACAAAAGGAACCATTCGCACTAAGTTAACTGCAAGGAAGTTTATAACTTTTCATTGTTCGTGTTTAATTTATTACACATCCCTAGATTCACAGCGTTATTTTACTCTTATTAGAATCACGGGTACAACTGCATTTGCATTATGGTTAGATAAATCTTAATTTCGAGTACGTTAGGTCGATATTTAAATGAAAATCATTGGGGAAATGCAAATTGGACGCTTTTTCATACACACGTAGTTATCTGGATCATTCAACTTTTTTCGTGCAGTTTACTTGTTTAGTGAATAAAAGGAGTAGGTAGGCTACACGACGTGTGTGGTCGCGGGTACTCCATGACGAGGATCCTCTAATTGGATCGAAACATGTCGAGCAATTATTGACGCTATTTAAATATGTTTGAGTCTCACGTTAGTTATAATTAAAAAAAACCGGCCAAGAGCATGTCGGGCCACGCTCAGTGTAGGGTTCCGTAGTAATTCAAAAACAGCTACTAAGCGCTAGCGATTGGCAACTTGGCTAAGCATCCAGGAGCCGTACCAAGTATAGGTTACTGATTTGGGTTTTATTAATTAATAAATGGACTGTATGAAAACTTTAAAATATCTTTATGAAATTCGAAACGACAAATTCTATTTTACCGAACTGCAAACTGATGAAGAAAATTACTCCCGAAACGATAGTGCACAACTACATACCTTAAATGATGAGGATGAGGTCCGTGTGGATGGCCAGCGATCCTGGGCGTCCGTGTCAGCAGAAAACGTGCGAGCTCGTCTTACCGTTCACCTTGGACTCGGGAAAACCTCACCGCATTCACAAATCCACAATGCACAATGTAGTTGGCACTATTAATTCTAGTTTTACAATGGAATTAGACTGAAATGTGGCTTTATATTAGTTTTAATTAATTTAAACACTGCAGCGTGTGTTCAATCAAGTTCGACGAAAAAAGCAATGGCTGCCGGAAATGGCTAGTGCAGCTACTAATCCTACCGGATGCTGATAGGGTTGTAACCAAAACCGACATTCATACGAAAGTTGAACAGTTACGTTAGGTTTTAATTCGACAAGTATAGCAGCCTGCTATTAGCAGGGTCGCGTTTTATAAAGTTACAATTTACAATTTCGCTGTTTGCCTCTCTAACGCACGCACATTATATTATTGGCTAGAAAGAGAGGCAAACAGCGAAATTGTAAATTGTAACTTTATAAAACGCGACCCTGGCTATCGCGCTTGTAAACTCACTGGTGAACGTTAACGTCATTATAAATAATATCATCGTTAATCATTGGGCACGTTGAGAGCCGTAGGTGGCAGTATAATGGGGACCTAGGTCCTCTGAAAGTCCTCAAACATGTCGCGCGTAATACGTGAGTTGAATCATTTATGATGTCCTAAGAGTTGATATTTACCTACCTATAATATAGGTATATTATAGGTAGATGAAAAAAAAAAGTAATTTTTACCTATGCTGTAGGTATATTATAGGTAGGTAAGAATTACTTTTTACTGAGGAAAATTTAATGTGATAATCATACAGAGAAATAAAACAATGTACATTTCAGTATTATTATATTACCTACTTATGATAAAGGACTAGAATCATATTACAGAACCTATTAACATTTTTTTTTCATATTTGATTAGAAACAAAAGTGTACTCGTAAACGATGCTAAAGTTTTGTATTAAGCTTTGTAAGTAAATAAGCATTTCTTATAACTCCAAAATTCCTTTCGAAAACAGCTGACTCATGAGTCTTCAAGTGCCAACTCTTCGCTGCCACAATAAGATAGGTGATTATTATTAAATCTCATCATAGTGATGTTCAAATTTCAACCTGATAAAAGTGCAACATAGAACTGGGGTATCGAACTGCTTTGTAAACAGAGATCGGACAAATGTGCGTCATTGTTCGCAATAATATGGACATTTACTCCAAAGTTCGATTGAATAATTATTCATGTAATCATTTTCAGAAAATTACATTTTTGACACCGGTAACTATGAAAATCTTTGCGATTGGAGGGTCTATAAAGCTTCGAAATAAAATTTCAAGAAATTATTCGTTTAATTATTCATTTAATCAAATTTGGTGCCATGTCCATATTATTGCGAACAATGACGCACATTTGTTCGATCCCTAATTATAATATAAATGCATTAGTAACGTAATATTAACAGTATCTTTTTCTTCAGGCGTATTAAAGAAAAGGACAGCTAACAATTTATCTGACAGATATAAATATTTCATTCAGGGGTGCTTAAATAAGGCAACAATGCTACAGAATTCATGATTGGGGGCTAAAGTATGTAAAAGACGATTGTTCCTATGCAAATAACTACTCCAATAATCACGAGGCAGATATTATTGAGTAAGCGCCACCTGAAAAAAATTAAGCAAGAATGTACCACTTAGTCTAAGGCACTGGTCTCACCGCGAGCTACTAAGCTATGAACTATCGGCTATAAACACGAACAAAGATACGCACTCCCGTGTAAATAAAAGAGACACGACGATACTTGCACTGCTATCAGCTCTTCTTTTACAAGATACGCATTCCGTATCTTTTATTCGTGTTTATAGCCCATAGTTCATACTCGTAGCTATAACATGGCCTTAGGCGCTGGTCTCACCGCGGTGAGACTAGGCCTACTACCGCGACAATCGAAATTCGTAAATTTCGAGGATTTGTCTCTCACTCTAATGACGCCTTCGTTTGAGTAACAGGGAAAAAGCCTCGAAATTTGGCCTTACGGCCCGGCCACGACATTGGTCTAAAAGCCCGGTCACGACATTGGTCTAAAGGCCCGGCCACGACATTGGTCTAAAGGCCCGGCCACGACATTGGTCTAAAGGCTCGGCCACGACATTGGTCTAAGGCGACCAGCGGCGATCTGAGGGCCTAGGTCCTCATTATCAAGCACTGCGCCCACCGCTACCGCGATACCTGTTGGCCTACCACGAACTCTGAATTTCGTAAATTTCGGAGACTTGTCTCTGTCACTCTAATGACGCCTTCGTTGGTATGACAGAGACAAATCCCTGAAATTTGCGAAATTCGGAGTTTGTGGTAGGCCAACAGGTATCGCGGTAGCGGTGGGTGCAGTGCTTGATAATGAGGAACTAGGCCCTCCGATCATGTCACGTATAGTTAGTCTGTTTTTAAGGAGGCCCGGAGAATTCAGTTGCTAGTTGATACTGAAGCTTAAAAAAACTGGTCAAGTCTCCGAGGTCTAAATAAACATAAACGCTGACTATAGAAAAGTGTACTGTTTTGGGCTTGTCCATTAATCACATCATACGATTTTGGCATTTTTTAGACCATGGTGATATTTGGTGATATTTTGTGGACCCCCCCCCCTAGCCAATATGACGTGTGTTTTATAAAAAAGTAAAGATTTTTTTACCGGCTATAATGCTGTTCAGCAGATTCGAGAGTAACAAAAAATTACACGTGATTTGTCCGATGACCCCTCCTCCTCTATGGTGATAATTGTTGATTTTTTCTTGTCCCCCCCCCCTCCCCCTATACAGTATGACGTGCTTAATGGGCAAGCCCTTTGTTTTGAAATTTGTTTTAAAGCTCACAGTTAAGATAGGCAGAAGGATAACCTAATCCTATTCTTTTACTTAATCAAAATAATCATATTTTATGATACCTGAATCTAAATCTTCTACGGTCTTTCCAAGTGACCAGACTGTCAATGAAGGCGGGAAAAACAAAACAGACCCAACCACATATCACTGCACCGATCTGAAAATGCCATAAAGACAGCTAATATTTATAATAGACATTATTATTCAAAGATTATTGATAACTTATTATGATTCTTACGAGTGTTGCTTTCAGCTTAACCAATAATTAACAAATAAAAATGCAATTCCAAACATTTCAACTATACCAATCATTAGTAGAATCTAGAACAAAATGTAAACAAATATGGCTGACTTTCCATACCATTTGACATCTTTGACATACCGTGAAACACGTTCGCAGATATGTTTTTGCGTTTATACCAATAAAATATCAATCATTTTAACTAAAATTACATGAATTATAAATATTGGATGTCATATACCAAAGAAAAAACGACCAAGATCACCAACGTCCGAGGTGGGAATAGAACCAACGTGCTCAGACTGCTCAGCTTCGCGGCTGATGCCTGCACCGCTCGGCCACTCGGTAAAATTATATGAGTACCTCAAGGTTTAAAATTTCAAGTTCGTAATAAATACAAAATTGTGTTCTAAAAGTGCGTGATTACGGAATAATGGAAGTTTTAAGAATTGTTTACATTTTTTTTATTCTACTGACGATTTTGCAACTACTATAAATAAATAATAAATATCTTGGGACATCTTACACAAATCAACCTAGTCCCACGGTAAGCTCAATTAAGGCTTGTGATGTGGGTACCAAGCGACGACATATATAATAGATAGATACATATAGATACTTAAATACATAGACAACCATAACCAAGCAACAAATATTTGTGATAAATAAATACACAAATAATGCCCTCGCCGGGAACCCGAAACCTCCAGCTTCGTAGGCAGGGTCACTACCAACTAAGCTACGGAGGCCGACAAACTATGTATGACAACATAGATCAAACACATGATAGATCAAACTTACGAAGCTCATCATAAGATAAACATCAGGGCACGCCAGGGATATGCACGAAATGAAAATTACGTTTAAAGCTTTGTAGAAACGCTCCCATATTTCACGTTTCCTGAAAGATACGATAATTTAATGTCGATACAATAACAATACTTTTGGTTGAGGTCCTTATTAAATAAAAATATTACGGTGGTATTTGTGTTAATTATATATTATATGTCTGAGCTCAGCAATCTTAGCCAAGATGCCCTTCTGAAATCGTACATATTATACGATAAGCGATAAGAATAGGCTATAATATAGTTAGGAAAAGACGGGACATCTATCTCGCAGCGACATACTTTCGCACCAATCATGTGCTAAGCATACATAGTGCAAGGAAATGGTCACGTGACTTTTCGTTCGAATCTGGCATTCTCATTTTATTAGTTATCTCTTATCGTATACGATTGCACCCCAACTCCTCCTGCGGGTGTCGTAAGAGTCGACTAAGGGATTGAAGTGTCACTTACCATTATTTCATAAAAGATTGATGATGGGCAGCAACGTCATCATAGTGGACACATTACTGCGATCGCCAATCCGCTTGCCCAGCGTGGCAATTATGGGCATTTACCTCCTAATGCGTCTATACGCATAGGCATAGTTAATAGGAGGGCCTTACGTCGAGCAGTGGACTATTATAGGCTGATGATGATGATGATGATGTATACGATTGTAGAATGGTGTCTTGGTTATGCCGCGGCCACGAAATTGGTCTAAGGCGACCAGCGGCGAGCGAATCCATGAGATGGAGCGGGATAGTTAGTTAGTTAGTTATCCTGGGCTTTTTCCGCAACTCGACAACCATCGTGCCTTTTATGGAGGAGCCTTCGATGGAGCGGGATGCCGATATGGGTACGAGAGGGAGCACCATACGTTTTCCGCTAAGCCGGTCGCCTTATGCCCTGACCACGACATCGGTCTAAGGCGACTGGCTAAGGCGACCAGCGGCGAGCGAATTAAACAAAATCAAGACCGCTAAGGAAGCATGCCACGACAATTCGCTGTGGGCTAAATCGCGCGCGAATTTACTTGCGCGACCGGCTAAGGCAACCAGCGGCGCGGCGGGCGGCGAGATTAAATGCACTGGCTGGCGGTTTGAGTCATGCCACGACTTCGAGCGGCTTTGACTTTGACTTTGATCGTTCAGTCTGAGTACAATCTCGTCAGACGCTACACGCGAGAAAGATGGACGTTGAAACTGTAGCAGCCGCACCATGATAAAAAAATAACCTATTTTATTGAGCCCGATTACGTGCGCCAGTTAATGCATCATGGGCATCTTATTAAAATACGTAATTAATTACTTTAACTGTTTTTTTTTATTGGCTTGGTGGTAAACGAGGAACTTGCAGGCATGCATTCGCATTGGTAGACGGCGGCCGACTGACGACGTATCGGACGTGTGGATGCGATGCCGGACGCTCGCCCTTGAGCCCTTTGATCCGGGCCACAAAAACCGACAACACGCGGATCTGTGGCGGACGCATCGGCGGACGTCAAATACCTACCGCAGATGACCAAATCACCCCCTCTACACGTCCGCGGATGCATCCGGCGATGACGTCCACGGACCAATCCGCAAACGTGTAGTGTAGGCATAACATGGACGCCCACCGCACGCCCCAGGTCTTAGACTCAGTCCCCGCACTTCGAAATGTTTCACGTCAACTCGAATATAAACTAACCCCCTTATTCATAAACGTCTGCTAACTTAACAAGCCGCTAATAATTGTTTGTCCCTTTTGGTCTTATGGACACATTGTTAAGACCCAAAGGGACAAACAATTATTAGCGGCTTGTTTATGAATAAGGGGGTAAGTATATAATCGATTAAATACCTTTTGTGTCTTTTTCCCATGTAGTACCAAATTATTCTGAACGCCAACCAGAAATGTAAGGCAAAAGTTGCAGACATCATAACGGTTAGGATAAACTGTAAAACCACTGTTGAACTGAAAACAAAATATAACTATGTAATAAAACTGTGAAAACGGATAAACTCGCGTATATTAACTAATTTTAACTTCATTTCGACGTTTCGAACACTTTACAGGGTTCATCATCCGCAGACCACGAACCCTGTAAAGTCTTCGAAACGTCGGAATGAAGTTAAAATTAGTTAATATACGCGAGTTTATCCGTTTTCATAGTTTTATTTCATGTGTAATCCTCGCGGTAACCGAAGAAAATATTAAAATATAACTAGTAATCATAATATATGAGACCCGTATGCCGTAAGAGTCAATTTTTAAGAAAGATTTATAGTGTCACCTGCGATCATATATAACATGGACGTCTAATGCCAGCTCAACCAAACACAACTGTTCAAATGTGCCAAGATGGGCAGCACATAGCGCTTTTCTTAACACCACGCATATTTCGGCACAAGTTCTTTGACAAAAAGTTTATAGAATATAGCCAATCAAAACTTTGACGGAACTATTTTTAAATGGCTGTTTAAGTTTTTATAGGTTGACATTGAAATTCATTATCGTGATGCATTGAAGAGGGGGTGACACTTGTCAACTAAAATTCAGGACCGTTTTTGAAAGGCAATTTAGTATGGCGTGCGGCTTCCATGTTTTATTTGTTCGTAGTGTCACTGACAATAATTTTAATGAAGATTGATGACGGGCAGCAAGCAGTGTCATATTGGATATACTACTGCGATCACCAACCCGCATGCTCAGCGTGGCATTTAGGTGCGTTACCTAGGTAATAGGAGAGGCTTAAGTCCAGCAGTGGACTAAAATAGGCTGACTTATTTATTTATTTGACTATAAAAAACAAAACAGCATTACAGCTAGTCAGCCAATGCGCTGTAGAGCTAAACTAAGATTAAAGAACGAAAACACAGAACACACAAAAGAAACTAGAAATAGGTTTCGCCAAATTGCAGCAGTGAGGCATGCAATTTTGAGAAATTGTCAGTGAACAGGTCGCAGTCAGGTGCTGATGATGTTCATGGCCTTTAGTACCCTTTGGTAGCCAGATTTGGTAGCTGGCTGCCAAATGGGATGGTTTCCCGCCTGGTAGCCACCTATGAAATGGGAACAATTTTCCCATTTGGGCCAAATTTGTATAATATATTTTCATATTTTTTCTACTCAGAATCTTGAGCTCTTTCAATCCTCATTAGCAGAACACTTTTTTCTTTTTTTTTCTTTTTTCCAGAGAATATCATACATTTATATAATTATTTGTCTTCCACTGAGTTACGGTCGAAGAAAGTGTATAAAAATAGTAACTCAATGGAATTTTTTTTGGGAATTTTTTTTATTTCTATCATGATCGAAAGAGCTCGTGATTCTGAGTAGAAAAAAATGTAAAAAAGTCCAAAGAAATATTTTAAAAAACTACAACAAAATAAAAATCTGCCTAATTCGTAGCGAGATATGGCACAAATATGGTTACAAATCGGTAAAGATAAGTCACGATTTAAAGCCAGTATCCACCTATTGGGATTTTATTCCCATTTCGAAGCTGGTTACGAAACTTTGGCTACCAAACGGTGCGAAAGGGTTCAAGGGTTGGTTTTTAATGCTGTAAGCTTGTATGAGTATGAATGGATTGTATGGAATGAAATGAAATGAAATGGGACATTCTAACTGAACGCTCTCTGAAGGTGCATGCAGACCAAAAGAGCATTTGCTGTTCTATCCCCCCTCTACGAAATAAACGAATCACGTTTCGTGTAACGATCGAATTTCGTAGAGTAGGGGGATAGAATAGCGAATGCTCGTTTGGTCTGAATGCACCATGACGTATCGCCAGATTTTGCAACAAGAACATGAGACTTACGTAAAAAGCGGAAGATGTATGGTGATGGGTGTTTCGCACTTTTCTCCGTACCCCCAATATCCTAAGAAGCCAATGGCAGCTATCATCGCTACCACTGCCGACATTCCTGAAACATACAGACTGTTGGCCGTGTGGTGACGGCAGTAAGAATACATTTGTCACCACCCCAACTCCTCCTGCGGGTGTCGTAAGAGTCGACTAAGGGATTGAAGTGTCGCTGATCATTATTTGATAAAAGATTGATGATGGGCAGCAGCGTCATCATAGTGGATACATTACTGCGATTTTCAATCCGCTTGCCGAGCGTGGCGATTATAGGCATTTACGTTCTAATGCGTCTATACGCATAGTTAATAGGAGAGGCCTATGTCCAGCAGTAGACTATCATAGGCTGATGATGATCATTAGAATTTCGTGGAAATAGAAACACCACAGCACACGACACTAAGTTTTTGTTCAATTTGACCTACCAAATTGCAGCACAGTGGCAAAATGATGTGGACTCCTCATGTTATTCTCCAACGGCAAAGCAATGGTGACCCCCTGTACACTATAGATGCAGGTCCCAAGGAACTTGAAGAGGCCGTTGAAGTTCTTCCACGCTGGTCTGATCCGGAGGTCCTCGGGAGACGATATGCTCATGACCGTGGTAGCGCAAGCGATGAACGCTGGAAGAAATATTAGGGTCAAACTCAAAATCATGCTATGAGTCTTTCCGCTGGACATTTCAAAAGTTGAGGGCTATGAGAGTTAATTTTCTTATTTAACCCTTATTGTCATTTAAAGGCACTCCTTTC
>JALPQI010004271.1:0-67138 GCA_025490895.1 Thaumatotibia leucotreta
ATAGCGGCCATAGTTAACTGATCAAGCTAGCGCTTTAAGTACATGGTGATAAGGGTCACAAACGGTCAGCCAATTTTACTGTAGGTGGGTTTATCGTCATACGATGCTAAAGTTTTTATTAGAATGGTAAAAGTGTAAACATTTCACATCGTAAAAGAGTGTTTAAAGACGCGATAAGCAATGAACTGCCGAGGTTTTCTCAAGGAAATACAGTACCTATAAGATTCACCAAAAAACGGGTTTAAAAGATTTTAAAGGCGAAGCGCATGTGAATTTCGAAGAGTGTAAGACGCCCATAAGCGACGGTAACTTCTTAACAGGCTATATGCTGGTTACTAAAAAAATTAAAAGATAATGCTTACTAAAATATCTAACATGATACTGTTTGTAAAGCCGAAATACATGAAAGGAATAAAAACATGTCTAACCGCATTTCAGGCTTGCGGTATGTCGCGCGAATGTTAATTAAATTTAAACAGACGAAGATGAATAGGACAGTTCCTGAAAGTGACGGAGGCTTAATATATGAACCTAATATTATAAAATACTCGTTCTACTTCTGAAAACCCTGGAATATAAAATTAATTTTGTCTCTCTGTTAAAAGATACGCTAACTAAAGAAACAAAGCAAAAGTATAAAAAATATGTTTTCTTGTCAACAGCAACTTGCTAAGAAGGTATTTTAAAACATTGAACAAAGCGCTATTACAGCGCAGATCCTTCGGCGGCCATTTTGAAAAACAAAGTAAAACAAAATGGCGGACAAGTTGCCGATACCGACGGAACTTTGCTATTGAATCGGGATTACGTAGTTTTAGAAACCTGTTGCTATATAGAAAGTCAGTTTAAAACATTTGTTGGTGAAATGTAGCCTGAAAGGCGAGATTTAGGTAATAAAGCTGAAACTACGGTACGATAAAGGCAAAGTTAAACATGAAGAAAAATCATAAATCAAAAGTTTTCTCATAATAAAACATGATGAATACTTGAAACGGGCGTAGCGTAGTAATTTGAGCTTCTTATTTTTAATCCAAGACAGTTTTAACTCACATAGTTTTCACAAAAGTAGTAAAAAAAATCTGTCTATCTCGCCAGCCAGAAGGATAGTTAGAAATTACATTCAAACACATTTTTTCCATTGAATCTACCAATTACAACGCGCACGCTTACTTCAACAACCCTGTATTTTTTAAAGTTCGATGAAAATATACACAAAAGTCGACAGCTAGGTTTATTTTTAGAGATTATGGTATAGTTCGGGAAATATTATTTGACCTTTTCTCACTCACGACCTTTTGTTTTGCGTCATTAGCAAAAGAAATGTGCTCGACTGCTGATTGTCCAGTAAGTGTTAACGCAAAAAAAGGTCGAACTATAACTGCTCTTCCTATTAGACTGATGACACTTGTCTGTCACACCCATGAACGACCGATCTTCATTGAAATGAGAGGTTCTAAATTTAAAATGTCGATGTTCGCAGTCGCAAATGTCGCATACAGGTTGACCTCATCGACAATAACAACTTTCTAGTTATACTTATTCATTAACGTATCTTAACTTATAGAAATATTGATAAGACGAAAAGCGACAAACTATATTATTTTATCGGATTGTTAAGTTTATGAATAAGGGAGTTAAACGCATAGAAATGAAAGCACAAGCAATCATGCACCGTGCACTCCACAAATCAATTCAGGAACTTACCCCCGTTGCTTTAAATAAACTTCGCCACTTATCCCCTTTTCAAGTTAGTTTACTACTTCAGATTGAAATTCATTTCAAATACTATGCGAACGCTAAATACCCACTGTAAATACATGTCCTCACCATGAGCTGAGACCGCGAAGTTCGTCAATTTCGAGTATTTGTTCCTCTCACTCTCGACGAAGAAGTCATCGATCAGACAAAGCCAGATGCTCGAAATTCAGAGAAGTTCGCGGCAGACCTTCTGGCATTAATTTGCTTTCTATCCATCCCATTCGAACTCGAGTGTTGCGAGCAAGAAGGATATAATGTAAGTTACGAAGATCCATTCCTGCTAGTCAATCCAGTAAAAACACTGGTATAACCCGAGAAATCGAAAATTCGACGCCTATTTCACTCGCATATACAAGAGTGAGAGGTAAATTTTCGATAGTCGTACGTAGATCGTAACTATAGTTGGCAGCCTCGGATTTATATTTAGCAGTTCAATTTGAGACCTTATTTACCTTATACAGGGTGCAAGAGTTAGGGTGTATTGTGAATATCGGGACTCAAAGTCTCAATAGTAGGTTGCGTATTGAATTTAAAGCATTTGGCGCGGCATGTGAATTTTGAATTTATATATTCGCTTTACGAACGTGGGTGTAGTTTTGTGTGGAATATATTCAGTGCGAGGCAAATTCGGATTATTTTGTAATTGAAAGCGAGTTTAGTCTGGCGTACATTTGGAATTGAATTAAGTGAGCTTAGTATCCTTACCATGTTGTTGCTGCGACCGTACGAGTATACGTTAGCTTCTACGTGACTTACTTATACTATTTTTATTCAAGTATTTGTATTTATCTATGGTTTAAGACTTAAATTCTCATAAGAATTATTCATTATTCACTTAAAATGAGAACTTAAATTTAACATTAAATCTATGTAACAATATCAATAAAACTCAGTGTGTAGGCTGACGAACGAACATTTTGCTATGTGAAATCCTGTTTTCATCTGTCCCAGAACGAAAGAATGCTCGAACAGAACAATAAGCGAAAAAGTTGCTTCAAGGAAGCACGTATAAATTAGCATTGGTACTTATGGTCACAGCAGTAAGGTTCTTATTCGTAGGCTTACCCCTGCTATGCAAGAATGGGATAATATTAAAATAAGTACCAAAAGTGGCTAGCGTTACAACAACGTGCATAATTCTGTTGCGCTCTATCTATTATATATAATCGTCTCAGCCACAGCGTAAGCCTTATTGAGTTTAGTGTGTGACTAGGTTGTCCAATGTTTTTTTTTTTCAATCTTTATTGAATTGAAATGAAAACGAATTGCATATCAAAGAAGAACGAACGGGAAATCTGCAACACTGACTTCGTCAGGCGGATACAAGTATAACTCAGGTTACGTGCTCGTCACACATTCATCATCATCATATCAGTCGAAAGACGTCCACTGCTGAACATAGGCCTCCCCCAAAGATTGCCACAATGACCGGTCCTGCGCCACCCGCATCCAGCGGACTCCTGCGACCTTCACCAGGTCATCAGTCCACCTTGTGGGGGGCCTCGTCACACATTACGTTTGTTTATTTATTTAGATTCTAATTCTAGTTTTATTAGTTCCGTTAGTCCGTAGCCTAGTTGGTAGTGACCCTGCCTACGAAGCTGGAGGTTCCGGGTTCGAATCCCGGCGAGGGCATTATTTGTGTATTTATTTATCACAAATATTTGTTGCTTGGTCGTGGCTGTCTATGTATTTAAGTATCTCTATGTATCTATCTATTATATATATCGTCGCCTGGTACCCACAACACAAGCCTTAATTGAGCTTACCGTGGGACTAGGTCGATTTGTGTAAGATGTCCCAAGATATATTTATTTATTTATTTATTCCAGATAATGGTGATCGACGAGAACGAGGCGCGGCTGCGCGTGCGCTTCCCTCTCAACTGCGAGAAGAGACGCAACTACAAGTTCGACATCGCGGCCGTCGGCTGCGATGGCTCCTATTCCAACACGTGAGTGTCGGTTTTACCCCAAAAACTATTTATGCAATACGAGGTGCTTTTGTAAACCAAGCTTTCCTCCTCTTGCCAACCAGCCTTTGTCGAGGGTCGCCATGTGAAGTGATTCCTATCATATCTACTTATAAGTTTATGTCGCCGTATCTATTTATACAGGGTGGTCGCAATTATTGCGAGAGATTTTAATGGTGTGTTCCAGACCATATTTCGGGTTGGGTGGTCAAACCCGATAAGTCGAGCAAACCTGTTTTTAAAATACGAACTATATGACATTGACGTAAAGTTGTTATTTCAATGAAAAAATATCTCGACTTATCGGGTTTGACCACTCAACCCTCGATTTATTCTTTAATGGTATTACATTACCTGGATTCGGTTTGGTTTCAGAAACAATTATATTTTTTCGAAATTTGCTTTTTGTCGTATCTCGGCATAAAACCTATTTTTGATTACAATGCTAGCACAATGTGATGTAATATTACTATAGCTTTCGCCTCAATATCAAAAAATAAGGAAACCCTAAACGAAACAACGAGGACTACGAGTATTTATTCAATGATTAACTTGAAGCGGGTAAGTTGGGTGGTCAAAGAAAACACCCAAACGCTTACAAAAAAAATATATTAATTTCAAGAAAAACCCAGTATTAACTGTAGGTACTAGGGGTGGTAAAGTTCGTTAAGCCTGACTGGTTTTCCGCCGGTAGTGAGGTACTCCCCCTGTTGTCTGCTAGGCGGTAGTGCAGTCCTGGGGTGACTCTGGAACGTTCCGGGGAGCGCCGTAGCTAGCGGGATGTATGTCGCAGTCCCTCCGTCGGTGTCCACGCGTGCTCTCAGGCCGGCCGAGACAAGGAAGTAGGTGGCACGACGCGTGTAAGGGTAAAGTTGCACCCTGGAATTACATCAATCTTGCTTAGGACCAGGAATTTAACGTCCGGCCGGTATGACCCCCAACGATGTCGCCAAGCTAGCAGCAAGGGAGCGAAAAGTAGCTGGTGGGTATGCATACTCAGAACGGAGTTACAGGAAGACAAAGGAATGTGCGGAAGCAAGCTTGCAAACTTATAGCCCTTTTAGAAAATTAATTTGTAACACGATAATTAAAATAGGGCATTCTCATTACATTTAAATTACTTCGTAGGGCACAAAATGCACAAAAAAACTAAAATACTAAGATAGGGCAAATGTATGGGACGCCATTTTATAACGGTACTTTACCGTTACGGAAAGCACATACGTGTACCTGGCAATTTAATTACACAGACCTTAATAGGAATTTAAGCATGTAGGAACTCACTAAAACATAATTGGAAGCGAATTAGCAATGATAACTAGCACTTCTTAAAATCTAGATATATAACGTTTCAACACTTACCCTTACGGGGTGCAAGACGGTGTGTAGCTTTACGGGTACGAAGACGCCATTATATTAAAAATCAGGACTTCACTGCGGTTACAAAATATGATTTTCCCCATATTTAAATTTAATAAAATTTATTAGTGTGCAGCGCGTATGACGACACGGGCCTCCCCGTGAACGCGACTGCACACGTCCTCTGCTTAAGACGTAAGCACTGGGACTGGCGAATGGCGGGACGAGGCGCAAACGCAGCAAGTAGGAGAAACCCATACATAAAAAACTGCTGACGCGGTTGCTATCCGCGCCAGTACAGTCGTGCGCACAATCGCGTATACGCTTTTAGAGTTTTATAGCGAAATCTATTACTTATTTCTTTTTAAATCGTGAATGATAACGTGCAACGTTACAAACTAATGATGTTGCAGGGTGCCCGTCCACATAACGGTGACGGACGTGAACGAGTTCGCGCCGGTATTCCCCCAGTCGGCGTACGTGACGTCAGTGGACGAGGGCCGCTTGTACGACGAGATCTTGCGCGTCGAAGCCACCGACCGAGACTGCACGCCGCGGTACGGCGACGTCTGCAAGTACGACATACTGACCGACCGCAGCCAGCCCTTCGCTATTGACCCTTACGGTGAGTCGGAGTTACCCTCTTGTTCATATTTTTTTCCTAAGTTCAAATTCTAATTCAAATTATTTATTCATGGTAAAAACATAAAGTTAAAATAACATAAAATTAGTGACAAAACAATAACATGGATAGTTTACCACGAAAAGGTCTCGCCTCAGCATAATGCTAACCCGGAAGTAAGCGCTGATCTTCCGGCGAGACCGTTTGTGGGCCACTATAGACAGTGTGACACGGCCTTAAAAAACTAAAACTCAATGCATGCATCTTAAATGTTACGGAAATTTCAAGTTGGCAACACAGCGCCATCCGGTAAGTTAAAGTATCTCTAAACAAGAACCATATTTATGAATGATGACTTTATACGATTTTTTACTATTCTTTGTTTTTCTACCCAAAATAATGAGGTCTTTCCATTTCGCATTGGTTCTCTGATTTATCGCCGTAATTAATTTTGCCGAATATCACTTCCCAACCAACTTACCAACTAAAACGTTTCGTAGACCTAATGTATGTAGTTGACTTAAGAAAATTCGGTCAAATGAAAGTTGTAAAGTCGTTCACCTTAACTCTGGTGAAATTACCTATAGTCCAAGTGAATCATCAGTGAAAAGTTGCATGGTAAATGATTTTCGGAAAAATGAAAATTCTGCCAAAATTCAGGATGCCGCACTACTTATTCCATATTTCCAGGTGTGATCCGTAACACGGAACCGCTGGACTACGACAAGTCGCACAACCACATTCTGTCCGTGGTGGCGTACGACTGCGGCATGATGCAGTCGGCGCCCGTGATGGTCACCATCAAGGTCAACAAGCCCTGTCGGTCAGGGTGGAAGGGTAAGTCGCACAACCACATCCTGTCGGTGGTAGCGTACGACTGCGGCATGATGCAGTCGGCGCCCGTGATGGTGACCATCAAGGTCAACAAGCCCTGTCGGTCAGGGTGGAAGGGTAAGTCGCACAACCACATCCTGTCGGTGGTAGCGTACGACTGCGGCATGATGCAGTCGGCGCCCGTGATGGTGACCATCAAGGTCAACAAGCCCTGTCGGTCAGGGTGGAAGGGTAAGTCGCACAACCACATCCTGTCGGTGGTAGCGTACGACTGCGGCATGATGCAGTCGGCGCCCGTGATGGTGACCATCAAGGTCAACAAGCCCTGTCGGTCAGGGTGGAAGGGTAAGTCGCACAACCACATCCTGTCCGTCGTGGCGTACGACTGCGGCATGATGCAGTCGGCGCCCGTGATGGTCACCATCAAGGTCAATAAGCCCTGTCGGTCGGGGTGGAAGGGTAAGTCATTAGCTGGCGATTTCATCAGGAACGGTCCCGGTCGGTCACGCTTTGACTTACAACTCTTACAAGTCTACAATAGCCTCCAATCAAAAAAAAGTCTTGTTACACTTTTAGCATTATAATGATTATCATCAGCCTATCTGCATCCACTGCTGAAGGTAGACCTTTGACAATGCATGCCATTGCGCACGATTCTCGACCGCTCTGGCCTAACTACGAGTACAAGAACCGAATTGCAAATAGACTTCTAGAAGACCGGTTATCAAACGGAACAGAAGATGCATTTAATATTCTTAGGATTTTTCAAGCCCCAGTTGACAGTACCTGTCAAATAAATTTTAGACTTATCCTTTTTTGACTGATGATTTTAGAAACGGATGATGATAATTTTAACGGATAGCATAGGTACCAAATCAAGATAACCACGAGTAAAGCGTCTACGCATGACAGTTTGGATGTTCCTTAAGTTTCTCGGGATCCACAATCAGCTAAGCTTTCATTTCATCATCAGGGGTGGCAGAACGCGTGGACTACGCTCCAGGCACGGGCCCCCTGGCGCTGTTCCCGGCGGCGCGCCTGGAGACCTGCACGTCCGACGAGCGCTGTCCCGGCGTCACGCGCATCCAGGCCGCCGTCACGCTGCAGGCCTCGCGCGCCGGCTCGGGCTGCGACCGCGACACCTACGCCGTACACTCGCAGAGGACCGCTTGTGGTGAATATCGGCCTCTGGCCTATAGGGAACGAGCAGTTCTTAAAAAGTTTATACATGTTGATCACATCTTCTGTACTGATAAAAATTGGTAGACAGAGTCATTGATGCTGACCGAGATCCACCATATTTGGCAAACTGTTTGTATATTTTTGGGAACAAAAAGGAACGTTTAAATCTATAAAATTTTGAGCTGATGAACTGTTAATTTGAGCCATTTTGGGTATTTTCATTTAACCTTCTATTTCACTCAAGTATGTCAATTGATTGAATCATTACGTTACTGTGTTTGATATATGCTGTGAGTTTGGAGATCTTATATAACCATCTGTTGAAAGTACACTATTTTTTTTTTTATTTATTTGGGGCATCAACAGCAGTACATGAAAAATTTACAAAAACTGAATGTACACTCGACCAATTGGAACCCTAGGCCACTCTAGAACCATGTCAAAATGAAAAGCCGTTTGAAATGTCTTACAATCTGATTGATAACGTTACTTTGACATGGTTCCTGAGTGGCCTAGGGTTCCAATTGGTTGACTGTACAGTAAACAAAGCCAATAAAAGATGTCCACAAAAATACAATGAACATGCAATAACAAGATTTAATGAATAGGTTATCAAAAAAATAATAAAAGTCATAGAATGCTAGCAGTTTTATACATTAATCCTGTATAACTTAGTAATACGTAAAATACAGTCTAAAAAAGTATTTTTTGTAGGTTTGGATCCGAAGACAGTCGACCTCCTGCCTAGTCCAGGTGGTAACGAGTGGGCCAAGGCTCTCAAACCTGACTCGGGTAAGCTCTTTAACATTTCACTAGGTACCGCTGTAGCAATTGAACTATCGAGATTAATGCCGCTGATGGTAACGGCAGCCAACATTTCCACCACGTCATTTAAATATATGCGCAAAGGCGTCTACCGTAAAATTATAAATTTTTCGTTACAACACAAATTTAGTAAACAGTCCTTCCCCTTCGTATTTTCGCGGAAACTTCTGTTTTTATTTTTTCTCTGAAAATATTTTCTTCGGTTACCGCGAGGATTACTCATGAAATAAAACTATGAAAACGGATAAACTCGCGTATATTAACTAATTTTAACTTCATTCCGACGTTTCGAACACTTTACAGGGTTCGTGGTCTGCGGACGACTGTGTGTTTTTCTCTCAAGTTCATAAACAATGCAAAGGTTTCTGTGAAAAACTAAGGCGAGCAATTTAAGCACCACACCCGTAACTTGAGTTTCTTTTTGAATACCAGGTCGCGGCGGCGTGCAAATGTTCGAGTTCGACGGGTCCACGACAGCAGCGGCCGTTCCTCCCAGCGTGCTGCCGTCGTCCCTCGCCGGCAGCTTCGCCATCTCCACGTGGATGAGACATGCGCCGCCGCCGGACCATGACAAGCATCGCAAGGAGCACGTGCTCTGTTTGGCCGATGACCACAGTAAGTGACTCCCGTCACCTCTAGCTGGATAACTACTCCTAGATGCAACTCGTCTCCAACCATCGCAAGGAACATGTTCTGTGTGTGACCGATGACCATAAGTGGAGAGGACTTTAGTCGAGGGGTCATACATCATCCTTTAGTGAGCAATCCTTAGCTGACAGATTGGGAATTGTCTACCCGGGAGACAACAGATAACATCTAGTCACTTTTATTGAAAATTGCATTTAACCAATCCAGTTCGCTCTTGGTACTTCCCTGGGCATTTAAGCGGGAGTTTAATGGAGTATAACTCAAAGTTCCCTGATCACACAAAAAAAAGCTCTTGGTATTTACCAAAGCGATTCTTTAGATCAAAGATAATAATTATTCTTCCTGATATATGATCCTTTATTTTGCCGAATAACTTGTCATAATTGTTTTTAGACTGTAGTTCTACTTGGTCTGAGATATTAAATAATTGAATATTTAATTGCAGAGATGAACCGTCATCATTACGCCCTGTTCGTCCGCAACTGCCGTCTGATCCTGCTCCTGAGGAGGGACTTCGGAGACGGAGACCTCAACATCTTCCGACCGGCTGAGTGGCGCTGGAAGCTCCCTGAGGTAAGTCATCTGAGAGGTCCAATAACTGGTGATACCTAAGCTTTACGGGAATTATTATTTATTCTGCATTTCATGAAAAACTTTGGACTGTAAGTACAATATCTTCGATCAAACCCCCTGAGGTATATCATCTGGCAGATCCAAGCAATGGCAGGTCATCTATCCCAGATTTTTGCTTTTGATATAATAGTTTTTAGAGCCGTCAACAACATTTTTCTGACGACCGCTCCAAAATAAATAAAACCTCGCGGATGTTTTTTTTTTCGATTTTGTTTGTTGAAACCAATCTGCAATTTTAGTTACTACCTGTAAAAATGCTGGTACAGTTCACAAATCAATGATTATCTGATCTGTTAATTTAGTCTCGATAAAAACGTCGATCCCCAGGTGTGCGACAACGAATGGCACCACTACGCCGTGAACGTTCGCTTCCCCAACGTGGAGCTGTTCGTGGACGGCGAGCCTTACCACTCCGCCGACGGCAAGGGACCAGAGGTCATCGACGACTGGCCTCTACACCCCGCCCATGGGGTCAACACTACCCTCGTCGTGGGGGCCTGCTGGCAAGGTGAGTACCCAACGTGGAGCCAATTGTGGATGGGGGAGGGGGGCGCTCCAGCGACGGCAAGGGACCAGAGGGGTGATTACCAAGTAACGGGGATGATTACCCAACGTGAAGCTTTGGGATTTATAAACTTTGAGTTTATGGGATGCTAATAAAAAACGGAGAATCTCGTTTTTAAAGTTTGGCACTAAACTGTCTGTCAGTATTAAGCCGTTCTAAAATGTAGGGTATGAGACGTGTCATAGTTAGTTTATTGGGTAAATTTGATCGGCATGTTAAGTGTGGTTGGGCAGCCCACCCTTAGTCTTACTTTTTTATCATTTTCCTTAGTCCATGTCATCCTTAGTCTTACTTCTTCGTCTTTATATTTATGAATCAAGAACAAGAATAAAGTATGAACACAGTAAAAATAAATTAATTATAAATAAAAAATTAGCTCCAGGTCCTGCTGGGGAGGTAGAGTGCCCAGAAGACTGGCCGCATTGCCGCGCTGGACTGCTATGCTGAGTCTTTGCGCGAAATACTGGCCAGCCCTCTGGTCACCCGACGCCTCTATAAGGCGCTTGGAGATGTCCTTATAGAGGCGCCGCGCATTTGGCCCCCACGGCCCTAGTGTTTCAACCCCAAACGCCGCAAATATGTAGCTGCTACCGAGGGCGGTATATTTGCGACGCTTGAGGTCTGTTTCTTACTACACCCACGGGAAGAGTTGACGCTCGCTACTTTAGTTTCAAATCATTCATTCATTCATATTCAGCCGTTATTCGCCCACTGCTGAGCATAGGCCTCTCTTCTTGTACGCCACTGGTCCCGGTCCTGAGCTAACCTTATCCAAAAGTGACCCGTATTCTTCCGAATATCGTCCATCCATCGAGCGGTCGGACGCCCTGCGCTTCTCCCATCTGAAAGCGGCCACCAATCCGTTAACATTTTGGTCCACCTGCCATCACGCTGCCTGGCAATGTGTCCTGCCCAATTCCACTTCAGTTTGGTAATAACGTCTCCGACGTCTTGCACTTTCGTGCGACGTCGAATCTCGGTATTCCTCACACGGTCTTGTAGCTTGATGCCGAGCATGGCGCGCTCCATGGCTCTAGTTTCAAATACTGACGGGTTTTTGAATTCCAGGAACGGAAGGCGACATGAAGCACCACCTGCACGGGTGGCTGGCGGGTCTCGGCGTCCTTGTGGGTGGCGTACAGCCGGCGTCCGCCTTGAAGTGCGCTGCTCGCTGCCAGGAGGGCCTCAGCCTCGCGCCGGACCTATGTGAGTCACACGGACCCTGTAGACTGTCCTGTCTGAACCACCTCCACGGGTGGCGTCCAGCCGGCGTCCGCCTTGAAGTGCGCCGCTCGCTGCCAGGAGTACTCAGCCTCGCGCCGGACCTATGTGAGTCACACGGACCCTGTAGACTGTCCTGTCTGAACCACCTCCACGGGTGGCGTCCAGCCGGCGTCCGCCTTGAAGTGCGCCGCTCGCTGCCAGGAGTACTCAGCCTCGCGCCGGACCTATGTGAGTCACACGGACCCTGTAGACTGTCAGGACGATACGACGGATTTGTTATTGAAACTGTTTTTTCTACTCGTCGACTCACATCACAGCACATCATCAGCCTATGATAGTCCGCTGCTGGACGAAGGCCTCTCCTATTAACTATGCGTAGAGACGCATTAGGAGGTAAATGCCCATAATCGCCACGCTAGGTAAGCGGATTGACGATCGTAGTAATGTGTCTACTATGATGACGCTGCTGCCCATCATCAATCCTGTAGAATGGTCAGTGACACTTCAATCCCTTAGTCGACTCTTACGACAGCCGCAGGAGGAGTTGGGGTGGTGATAAATGTATTCTTACTGCCGTCACCACACGGCAGTAAGTCTATGTGAGTCACACGGACCCTGTAGACTGTCCTGTCTGAACCACCTCCACGGGTGGCGTCCAGCCGGCGTCCGCCTTGAAGTGCGCTGCTCGCTGCCAGGGGTACTCAGCCTCGCGCCGGACCTATGTGAGTCACACGGACCCTGTAGACTGTCCTGTCTGAACCACCTCCACGGGTGGCGTCCAGCCGGCGTCCGCCTTGAAGTGCGCTGCTCGCTGCCAGGAGTACTCAGCCTCGCGCCGGACCTATGTGAGTCACACGGACCCTGTAGACTGTCCTGTCTGAACCACCTCCACGGGTGGCGTCCAGCCGGCGTCCGCCTTGAAGTGCGCCGCTCGCTGCCAGGAGTACTCAGCCTCGCGCCGGACCTATGTGAGTCACACGGACCCTGTAGACTGTCCTGTCTGAACCACCTCCACGGGTGGCGTGCAGCCGGCGTCCGCCTTGAAGTGCGCCGCTCGCTGCCAGGAGTACTCAGCCTCGCGCCGGACCTATGTGAGTCACACGGACCCTGTAGACTGTCCTGTCTGAACCACCTCCACGGGTGGCGTCCAGCCGGCGTCCGCCTTGAAGTGCGCCGCTCGCTGCCAGGAGTACTCAGCCTCGCGCCGGACCTATGTGAGTCACACGGACCCTGTAGACTGTCCTGTCTGAACCACCTCCACGGGTGGCGTCCAGCCGGCGTCCGCCTTGAAGTGCGCCGCTCGCTGCCAGGAGTACTCAGCCTCGCGCCGGACCTATGTGAGTCACACGGACCCTGTAGACTGTCCTGTCTGAACCACCTCCACGGGTGGCGTGCAGCCGGCGTCCGCCTTGAAGTGCGCCGCTCGCTGCCAGGAGTACTCAGCCTCGCGCCGGACCTATGTGAGTCACACGGACCCTGTAGACTGTCCTGTCTGAACCACCTCCACGGGTGGCGTGCAGCCGGCGTCCGCCTTGAAGTGCGCCGCTCGCTGCCAGGAGTACTCAGCCTCGCGCCGGACCTATGTGAGTCACACGGACCCTGTAGACTGTCCTGTCTGAACCACCTCCACGGGTGGCGTGCAGCCGGCGTCCGCCTTGAAGTGCGCCGCTCGCTGCCAGGAGTACTCAGCCTCGCGCCGGACCTATGTGAGTCACACGGACCCTGTAGACTGTCCTGTCTGAACCACCTCCACGGGTGGCGTCCAGCCGGCGTCCGCCTTGAAGTGCGCTGCTCGCTGCCAGGAGTACTCAGCCTCGCGCCGGACCTATGTGAGTCACACGGACCCTGTAGACTGTCCTGTCTGAACCACCTCCACGGGTGGCGTCCAGCCGGCGTCCGCCTTGAAGTGCGCCGCTCGCTGCCAGGAGTACTCAGCCTCGCGCCGGACCTATGTGAGTCACACGGACCCTGTAGACTGTCCTGTCTGAACCACCTCCACGGGTGGCGTGCAGCCGGCGTCCGCCTTGAAGTGCGCTGCTCGCTGCCAGGAGGGGCTCAGCCTCGCGCCGGACCTATGTGAGTCACACGGACCCTGTAAACTGTCAAAGTCAAAGTCAAAGTCAAAATATTCTTTATTCAATTAGGCCCAGCAACGAGAGCTTTAGATTCGTTAAACTAAATAGCGAATGAGAGAAAAAAAACTACCTCCGGTTCTAACCCTACACCACTGCCTGAGAAGAATCCGGCAAGAAACTCAGCGGGACTTTCTTTTTTCAAATAATAGTTTTATAACATCTTACGGCTAACATGCATTAATTAAAAACGAAACATAAATTTGATTTAATATAAATACAGATGTTTCGTTTCTAACGTCTATAACATTCAATACTGTTTTCATCCCGATGCAATGTCAAAACGTAACTCAATCGGTGCAATATCAAAATCCCGCCAATGGAATCGCCCGAGTTTGCTCGGCGCGCATGCGCCGGACAAGACCCTAGCCCGACAGCGCCACTCGCGGAAGTAGTGAAGCTTGGGAACGGGACGCGCGCACACACCGTTAACACCGTTTAGATCGATCGAGTTAAAAAATCCCTGTCTTATTGGATTTCCTTGGAGTTTGGCAGTACAGGTGAGTCCAGTGCATGATATTCTATTTGGTGGTTTATTTCTATTGTACCGTTTGTTACCGGCGAGTATATATTTATGCTCGATCCAGATTGTCGCGAATTGGCATTGCATCTAGATATTAAAACCGCGTCAATTTGCAACATCTTTTTGGTGCCGAAACCAGGGAATTTTATCGTCATCGTCATACCACAGAATAATTAATAGTAATATACACAGTCGGCTCACCAACTACCAATTTTACTTCGTGATTTTAACTACCATTGTCGTTATACTCGTTTAGTATCTTTCCTTACCGTGTAAACGAATACCAACGTCAATATATCGCGTAATTACGAAGCTAAAATCGATCTTTATTCCACTTTGTTCCGTTACCCACCGCTCACCGAATTTAAAAATTGCACAATACTTTCGCTTATTCTGAATCTTGTATTAACATACCTAACAGTTTTACACCAATTGTCAATTTCATCCAACGTTTTAGTATTCAAATCATAGAGATTTCATATCAATCGTTTCAGTTTATAAAACTATAACCTACAATATTCGACGAGTAGGCAATTCGTGGAATCACATCGCCAGTATAACTCGACCCCCGCCTTACGAGAGTTAGCACGCGGCTCTAACGCTGGTTTTTCTATTGTATTCTGGTTACCTACCGTACCACCGTACTTCGTATTAATAAACTTATTCACTTCAATCGCTCAGTCGTGATTTAAAATTGTCATTTAACTTTGAAATTGAAACTTTAACTTAACGTATTGTCGCCTTAAAAGGGAATAATTAAGTCTATTTGATTTATTAATTTTGTAAACGGAGATTTCATGCATTAACGTTAGTTTGCCATCACAGACAACATAACCTCAAGACGTAGCATAGCCGGGCGACCCCCTCTGTCACGCATATGGTGAATTCACTCCATATTAGAGCCACGCCTCCATTGCTAACTTCAGTCTGCGGCCGGCGTTCATGAGATAATTACGAAAGTTTTAACGTGATTTACATCATGCAAAATGCATTACTGTTGCGTGAAATTGTATAGCAAGAATACAAAAACATCTAGTGTGCAAAAATATGGTATTTCGTCTCACAAGTGAGCAATTTTTTATAAATTTCAATTAAAATTAAAAATAGTTTAAGCATAAAATCTAGTGCGCTCGTTGATGTCTTTTTACAAAGTCTCTTTCTAATACTTTGCACGAAGTATAACTCCCTCCTTGTCTAGCGTAACGAGCAGGTAGGCCGTCTGAACTAGGGATGACCGTAGAGTATGTTTGTTTACTATCGATAAGGTAACTAAAGATAAATTAAAATCTTTATTCTCAATCGTACCCAGCAACAGACTCTGCGGTGGAGTCTCCGTATCCGAATCCGAACTAGTGATGTCTATACCGGCAGTCTGTTTACTATCGACAAGATATTACGATTATATTCAATTATCCTCAAATAAATTCTGGTTTAGTGTAAAGTGTAGAAGTATAATTTTCAATAATACTATTATGTTAAATAATATTGTGTATCTTCTCTAAATGCCCAAACATGAAAGAAATGTGGATGAATGCTACAAAACGGTCACATGATTGGTTTCCTGCTCCTAGCAGTGTGATATGTTTTCGACACTTTAAACCGGAATATTTCAAATTAACAAAAGCGAATAATAGACGAATTTGATATAGAACGTATTTTAATGGTAGTTTTTTGGTAACTTTGTAACTACGAGTTAATGATTGTACAAATAAAAGTATATTTTATAAAATTGTTTTATTTATTATCTCAGAAAAGATATATTGTGATATTAATATTTGACCGCAACTTTGTCTGCGTGGATGATGATGATAAAATAACTATCTTATGTCCTTTCCCGGGTCTTAAACTATCTCCATTCCAAATTTCATCTAAACTGGTTTAAATGTGTAGATGAAGACACAGCAGACAGACAGTACAAATATTTTTTTTATGTAAAATGCATTTTATATGTCACACCAGAAGTTGCGGGTAGAAGCTAGTATCATAATATATCTACATCTGCGGGGATGATGATGATAATGATGAATGAAATATCGTATGTCCTTTCCCGGGTCTTAAATAATCTCCATTCAAAATTTCATCTGAATTGGTTCAGCGATTTATGCGTGTAGACTCAGTAAACTGACAGACATACTTTCGCATTTATGGTATGCATTAGTACGGATATGGATTCACGGTTTTGTCGGTAAGTCACTGACAAATATCGAATTGTGAAAGCGATAGACATTGTGACCATCGATACTTTTATCGACATTCGGAAATCACTAGCGACCGACGGACATTTTTGTTTTACACCTCATTGACCTTGAAACGACGAATCACAACACAGTTAGCTCATGTTACGCCGCCCGCACCTCAGCATTTTTGGCAGCATCGGTTTAAATGAAATAATTGTCTAAAGCTACGTCTTTAGGTTATGTTGTCTGTGTTTGCCATTAATAGGTTATTTAAAAATAAAATCCGAAAACATTTTAAGAGGTTTTAATATCGATTTCGAAAATCACGTTACGTTCTGTGTGTTTTCAGGTTTGTTCAAATTAAAGTTTAATTGATCGTAGGTACTCGAAGTGACGAATTTTAATAGTTGTCGCGTTACACGAACATCGAAGTCGGCTTGTTGCCGTAGGTATTATCTCAGATAACAATTTTAACTACGTGCATCGTTGTTTTCTTGTTTAGTATTTACGTATATGTGACCATTGTTTTAATTATTTAATAATAATGTCGTATCTAACGAGGCGTAAATCTAAACCGAATGTAGGTAAGAAATGTACTGAGGAAACTTATTCGGTCAACAACTTGCCCAGTTTGCGACGTAAACGAACTATCGCTTTAAACCGTATAACCAAGGCTTTGGAAATAGGAACCTTGACCAATACCGATACCTCACAGGTCGATTTATTTCTCTCATATTGCCAGGAAATAAAAAATATCGCTGACAGTTTTCATGAATCTCATTTGATCATTTCGGATCTCTTAGGGGATGATGTTGACGATACTGAAAACGAGATTCAGGAACGGTTCGATGAAGCGTATTTCAAGGTCGTGTCGATACAGCGTAAATTACAACCGGGTTCGTCTCATCAACCCGATTCTTCGAGACGGAATTCAGTAACGGGTTCGCACAGTAGTAACATGCGTCTTCCGAAAATCACGCTACCTACTTTTTCGGGTGCCATTAAGGAATGGCCCGAGTTTATCGCGACTTTTAATGCGCTTATTCACGAATCTACCGCGTTGAGTAATATCGAGAAATTTCACTATTTAGTATCCGTTCTACGTGGTGACGCCTTATCGTTAATAAGAACGTTCCCGGTCTCAAGTGAGCATTATTTAAGTGCATATGACGCTCTTAAGTTCCGCTATGAGGACAAACGCGAATTAGCTTTTACGTGCTGGCGTGACATTTTAGATGTCAGTTTCAAAACAAATAACGCTCAAGACTTTCGACACGCGCTCGACACGATTGACGAAAACTTGACTATCTTAAAACAATTAAAGTTGCCAGTCGAACATTGGGACTTCATACTATGTTATAACATCCTTTCAAAGTTAGATACAAAGCTGCGCCGCGAGTTTGAGGAAAAACATACCGATGTTGAGATGCCGCAATATAAGCAAATTAGGGCGTATTTACACTCGAAAAGCGAAGCGTTATTACGCGACACGCATTTTACCACCGTTACTCCTAAAAGTGCTAACACTTATAAAGAGGCGCCAGCAACTTTGCAAAAAACGAAGAAGCATAATGTCACACACACACTTCTCGTTCCTACCGTTAACTCCGTTGCGAAAAGTAATAAACAAGAGGTCAACCCCCCCCAAAGCGTCACCAACACCGAAAATTATTCGAAAGTGTTCTTTTTGTGGTGACGAACATCACATATCGGCCTGTAAGGCATTTCTAGATAAATCCATTGACGAGCGCATGGCTGTCACTTCTGAAAAGAGGTGGTGCTACAACTGTCTCAATGCGTCTCATTCGGTTCGTCAATGCACATCGATATTTTCATGTCAGAAATGCAAACGTAAACACCATACACTGCTGCACCGTGACCAAGTAGCTAACAACACTGAGCCTTCAGGTGAACAATCAAGTTCAGTGGTCTTATTGACTAAAGAATCGTTACCTCCACCGAGTTCATCCTCGAATACGACCGTGTTGTTGGCAACCGCACTCGTCCAGATTCGTGACGCATCTGGCGAGTTTCAAACATTCCGGGCATTATTTGACACTGGAAGTCAAAATAATTTATTAACGACTCGCGCGGCTAAACGGCTCAACTTGCAGCCTACACCGACTAGTGATGGGCCATGTGTACTGGGAGGCGCTCCTGCATCGGTGACGGGTAAGGCCACGTGTGATGTTGGTTCTAATCAGACAGTGCACTTCCGCCTGGAAATGTTTGTCTCACCGAAACTGTGCGGAGAGCAACCTATCGCAAAACTTAACACGACTGGAGGGGATGAGTTCAAGACTTTACCGTTAGCTGATCCTTGTTTTGACATTCCTGGTCCAATCGATGTCTTGTTTGCTGCCGACATCTTTGTAGAGTCGCTTCTTGATCAACGTTTGAAACGCTGCACTAATAAACCGCGAGCCATGAACTCTGTCTTCGGTTGGCTTATCCTCGGGAAGTTTCGCCTGGCATCGTCGTGTCTGCTCAGCGTCCCGTCGTCTCCAAGTGTTGATGATAGCTTAAACCATATGGTTCAACGTTTCTGGGAAATCGATACCGTTCCCCAATCTTCCCGATTGACCCCAGAAGAACAATTGTGTGAAAATTGTTTCACAAACGAACATTACCGTGACGAGACTGGTCGATATTTTGTGTGCCTTCCTTTCAAGGACAACGCTGAGCCAGTGTTCCAGGGCTCTCGAGAGATAGCACTGCGACGCTTCCACGCTATCGAAAAGCGCCTGTCTCGTGATCCAGACTTGAAACAACAATATGTTGATTTCATGACCGATTACATCGAAAGTGGTCACATGTCCTTGGTGCCTGCAAAAACCATGGGCCAGGGCAAGTATTATATACCACATCATTGTATTTTGAGGCCGGAAAGCGCAACTACGAAGCTTCGTGTCGTCTTTGACGCGTCAGCTAAAGACGCGAATTCCAAATCGCTTAACGATACGCTTTTAATAGGCCCGAAATTACAATCCAACATCGTGGAGATTCTTCTTCACTATCGTGAGCACGAAGTGGTCTTCATGGCCGACGTGCGCCAAATGTACCGTCAAATTAACGTAGCTCCCCATCACCGCGATTACCAGCGTATTCTCTGGCGAGGTCACCCAGATGAGCCTATTCAGGAATACGTACTAAATACCGTAACGTACGGGGTCTCCTCGGCTCCGTTTCTCGCTTGCAGATCCGTCCAGCAATTGGCTATCGACGAGGGTTCAAATTACCCCAAAGCCAAGACCGTTTTAACTTCTGATGTCTACATCGATGATGTCGTTACCGGAAGTTCCTCGCTGGAGGATGCTCGCGATATTAAATCGCAGGTTATCGCTCTCTTCAGTCTCGGCTCATTTGAGCTGCGAAAATGGGTGAGTAATCGACCCGAACTTTTGAGTGACTTACCCTCAAACGCGTGTCTTTCGGAAGCCATCACTTTTACCGAAGCCGAAGACACGACCATCAAAGTTCTAGGCCTCAAGTGGGAGCCTGCTTCAGATTCGTTCGTTTTTAACGTCCAACCTTCAAATCAACCGTGTACCAAACGAACGATTCTAAGTGAGGTCGCTAGAATCTTTGACCCTTTGGGTTTCTTGTCTCCTTTGACAATCCATGCCAAAGCCTTGATCCAGAAACTATGGATTCTCGGTTCTTCGTGGGATGAAACTCCTCCACCGGAATTAGTGTCCCAATGGAGCAACTTCTCCCAGCAGCTCCCTCTAATTAGGGATCTGAAGATTCCACGCAAATTTGTCATCGAAAGTGCTCAGTCGTATCAGCTTCATGGATTTTGTGATAGCTCCGAATTAGCGTATGGTGCTGTGATCTACTTACGCGTAACCGAAGCGGACGGCTCAGTCCGCGTCTTTCTCGTCTACGCGAAGGCACGAGTCGCTCCTTTGAAGAAACAATCTTTACCCCGCTTGGAGTTATGCGCAGCGGTCCTGTTAGCTGACCATATCAAATTTGTGAAGGATACTCTACGTATTCCTACGCCTGAAACTTTCCTTTGGTGCGATTCAACCGTTACGTTGGCTTGGTTGCGAGCCCCGTCGTCTCGCTGGGTCACTTTTGTCGCTAACCGTGTAAGCCATGTTCAGGACATCGTTCCTACCGCCTGCTGGCGACATATTCCTTCGGGAACGAATCCGGCAGATATATGTTCTCGTGGCCAACTTCCTCAGGAATTGCTCAACAATCAGCTATGGTGGGCGGGCCCAGAGTGGTTGTCCCAAACGCCCTCTGAGTGGCCAAGAGATATTTCAACAAATCGCCACAACGATGACGTGGTGTTGTCCGAACAGCGTAAAGTAACCTTAGTTACACACCAAACCGAAGCAACCAAACAATCGACTATGATTGATCGCTTGTTCGAGAGGCATTCGTCGTTAGATAAGATTTGTCGCGTCTTAGCCTATATTCACAGGTTTTGTGACCACACGCGTTCTACTGTTCCACGATCTGACAGCGTTTTTGTCTCGGACATAGAGCGGCATCGCGCGTTACTAACGATCGTCAAGCATTTTCAAAACCGGCACTTTTCCGATGTCATAACGAAGCTCAAGTTGCGAAAACAGCTACCACGCAGTCTTCGTAAACTGAACCCATTCTTGGACGACCAGGGTATACTCAGGGTGGGCGGACGTCTCGCTCGCTCAGGGCTCGAATTCGAACACAAGCATCCCGCACTACTGCCCAGAAAATGTGTGCTTACCACCGCAGTAATTGAGTCAGCTCATCGTATCAATCTTCATCCCGGTCTTAACACGACTCATTACTTGATCTTACAACAATTTTGGATACTTGCGGCAAGGCGAGCTATACGACACCAACTTTCAAAGTGCATCCGATGCTACCGCTTGCATCCACAGCCTCTGCAACCGTTCATGAGCGATCTTCCCGCCTTTCGCGTAAATCAGGCTAAACCGTTCTCAGAGGTAGGCGTTGATTTCGGTGGTCCTTTCCGAATCAAACTGGGATCACATCGTGGTGCAAAAATCGATAAAGCTTACTTATGCTTGTTCGTATGCCTCAGTACAAAAGCCGTTCATCTGGAAGTAGTGTCAACGTTATCTACTGACGGTTTCATAGCAGCGTTGCGCCGTTTTGTTGCCCGTCGCGGTCGTTGTAACGTCATTCGTTCGGATTGTGGTACGAACTTCGTCGGCGCGAGTTCACAATTGGCGTCATGTATCGAACAAGCATCGCACGCAGAGCGAATCGTGTTTAAACGTAATCCCCCTTCCGCTCCACACTTTGGAGGGATTTGGGAAATCCAAATCAAAGCCGCGAAAAGTCATTTATATCGCATCGTTGGTGATCAAACCTTGACGTTCGAAGAGCTCAGCACCCTCTTCACTCAGATCGAAGCAATTTTAAATTCAAGACCTTTGTGTCCATTAAGCTCCGACCCTAACGATTTAAACGTTTTAACACCCGGGCACTTCTTAACGCTTGAACCTCCAACTGCGGTTCCAGATTCAGATTACGCGGATGTTAAAATCAATCGACTCAACCGGTGGCAACTTATCCAAGCATTCCAACAACAATTTTGGAAACGCTGGAGAAACGAATATTTGCACGCGCTATCTCAGCGGCCAAAGTGGACCAAAGATTCGACTCCGCTCACCGTAAATTCAATTGTCCTTATTAAGGATGACAACCGACCTCCTCTTCATTGGCCATTAGGACGAGTTATGGTTTTGCATCCTGGGCCAGATGGAGTAGTTCGGGTGGCTACCGTTAAAACAGCTAGGGATCACATAGTCAAAAGGCCCCTGGTCAAACTATGTCCCCTTCCATCCGAATAAACATACACGTTAACGTTCCTTTAGTTTTAAGCTTAGTATCGTAAATTTAGTTTTTATCGTTTTGTTAACATTTTCTCAACCGTTCTTATTTCGGGAAAATCCCATTGGTATTTTGGTGGGCGGGATGTTTCGTTTCTAACGTCTATAACATTCAATACTGTTTTCATCCCGATGCAATGTCAAAACGTAACTCAATCGGTGCAATATCAAAATCCCGCCAATGGAATCGCCCGAGTTTGCTCGGCGCGCATGCGCCGGACAAGACCCTAGCCCGACAGCGCCACTCGCGGAAGTAGTGAAGCTTGGGAACGGGACGCGCGCACACACCGTTAACACCGTTTAGATCGATCGAGTGAAAAAATCCCTGTCTTATTGGATTTCCTTGGAGTTTGGCAGTACAGGTGAGTCCAGTGCATGATATTCTATTTGGTGGTTTATTTCTATTGTACCGTTTGTTACCGGCGAGTATATATTTATGCTCGATCCAGATTGTCGCGAATTGGCATTGCATCTAGATATTAAAACCGCGTCAATTTGCAACAACAGATATAGTACATTAACTAGAGATGAAGTCTCTAATAGTCAGAACAATTATATAAATTTAATGAATTTTGAGAAATGTATAGATGTAAAGATATATGTAGAAGGGCATACAATTGTTTTTAGTTAAACGTTAAAATTAGCATTATTATACTGCTAGAGATGTAAAGGTCTCTAGTTGTCAGAATAAAAAGAAAACAAACGGATACATTTCACTAAATGTTTCAGAGATGTATAAGGTCTCCATGCGTCATAATATTAAATAAACATAAATAAACAAACATGTAGCGAATTCAATTTCTCATGTCCTGTCTGGACGATACGACGGAATTGTTATTGAAACTGTGTTTTCTACTCGTCGACTCACATCACAGCACATCATCAGCCTATGATAGTACACTGCTGGACGAAGGCCTCTCCTATCAACTATACGTATAGACGCGTTAGGAAGTAAATGCCCATAATCGCCACGCTGGGCAAGCGGATTGGCGATCGCAGTAATGTGCCAACTATGATGACGCTGCTGCCCATCATCAATCCTGTAGAATGGTTAGTGACACTTCAATCCCTTAGTCGACTCTTACGACACCCGCAGGAGGAGTTGGGGTGGTGATAAATGTATTCTTACTGCCGTCACCACACGGCAGTAAGTCTATGTGAGTCACACGGACCCTGGAAACTGTCCTGTCTGAACGATGCGACGGAATTGTTATTGAAACTGTTTTTCTAATCGTCGACTGTAATGTTTAAATTAAGATTATGTACATAAAGTTAGAATCATATACATTTACATCGAGTCCGCTACTCAACTATAATGAACTCATTAGACAACTCTGTAGACAACTATAATGTCTTTGACTATTCACGTGCCAGCAAAAAAAGACATCAACGAGCGGCCACCTCAGGATCTGCACTTCGTTTCGGCGTATTTATTTCATAATTTAGATTTGTTTACTTATTTTTAAATTTCTTTTTTTCAATCTCGTACCTTCCTTAGGCCACTCAGCAAGCTTCTTGCCATAAACACGGTAGTCAACTGAAAGGCTCTCTATAATAACACGATGATATAAAATACTATTATATTATTTATTTTACGATTATTTGTTTTTTTCTTTCGTTCGCGGGGCCCCTACGGAAGCTTTACAGAATCCAGGGTTTCGTGGAGCACACTTTGAGAATGTTTGGTGTAACTATATCAATTTATATTGTCACCGTCAGATCTGAAGTCGGTGTCGGTGGAAGGCGACGGCGTAGCGGACGTGGAGACCCTTCTACGGCGTGTGGCGTACGGCGACGCCAGACCCTTCCCCACGCCGGGCCGCCGCAACGTGCACGTGGCGACCACCATCACGTGAGTGTACACTACATGAGTTGTACTACACTGCCGTGGAGACCTGCTGCGGCGTGTGGCGTACGGCGACGCCAGACCGTTCCCCACGCCGGGCCGCCGCAACGTGCACGTGGCGACCACCGTCACGTGAGTGTACACTACATGAGTTGTACTACACTGCCGTGGAGACCTGCTGCGGCGTGTGGCGTACGGCGACGCCAGGCCGTTCCCCACGCCGGGCCGCCGCAACGTGCACGTGGCGACCACCATCACGTGAGTGTACACTACATGAGTTGTACTACACTGCCGTGGAGACCTGCTGCGGCGTGTGGCGTACGGCGACGCCAGACCGTTCCCCACGCCGGGCCGCCGCAACGTGCACGTGGCGACCACCGTCACGTGAGTGTACACTACATGAGTTGTACTACACTGCCGTGGAGACCTGCTGCGGCGTGTGGCGTACGGCGACGCCAGACCGTTCCCCACGCCGGGCCGCCGCAACGTGCACGTGGCGACCACCATCACGTGAGTGTACACTACATGAGTTGTACTACACTGCCGTGGAGACCTGCTGCGGCGTGTGGCGTACGGCGACGCCAGACCTTCCCCACGCCGGGCCGCCGCAACGTGCACGTGGCGACCACCGTCACGTGAGTGTACACAACTACATGAGTTGTACTACACTGCCGTGGGTATATTCTGATAGCCCATGACGTAGGGAACCTAAAAAAAATTTTTTGACGTCAAGGTTTGGACCACCCTGTATATATCGTCGCCTGGTACCCACATCACAAGCCTTAATTGAGCTTACCGTGGGACTAGGTCGATTTGTGTAAGATGTCCCAAAATATTTATTTTATTATTTATTATGTGTCTCCCAGACCTGGCTCCTATTTAGGGTTCGAAAATTAACCCTTTCACTGCCGTCTAAAATAGGACATTACGACACAAGTGTGAAAAACATGAAATTAGAAACGAGTGGCGATGTTTTAAAACACGACCGATCGGGAGTGTTTTAAATCGACACGAGTTACGAATTTCGTTTTTCCACGTGTCTCATACGACGTTTTTTAGTACAGATGGCCCTCCGAAGTTTTGGACCTGACGTAAATGACACACTTCTCGCACTAGAGCCTAAAAAGGCACCATCTGTACTAAAAAAATATTCGTATAAATTTGAACTCGAATACTTTATCGATAGAGTTCAAGGTCGCAACTGCGAATAAAACGAGTTGGGTTCGTGATCGGCTTGCAAAGGGGTAAGCAGTGTCTTTTAAAAAGTGCTTAATTCTACTTGGCCAACATAAATTTCCGCACTACCACCACTTTTCGTACCACTTTTCGCACTAGCGCATAAAAAAAGCACCATCTGTGGGTGAATATCTGAGCGTCTCAACCGCCTAATTTTAGTGGCATCATTTTTGCCGAAGTTTCTATTCGTTAAGGTGCATTCAGACCAAGCGAACATTCGCTATTCTAACCTCCCACTCTACGAAATTCGATCGTTACACAAAACGTGATTGGTTGATTTCGTAGAGCGGGGGATAGAACAGCGAATGCTCTTTTGATCTGAATGCACCTTCACAATATGCTACTTTGTCATTTGAAGGAGGCACGGTACCTTATACAAATGATGAAGTATAACATGGAGACGTATAGAAACTTCGGCAAAAATGATGCCACCGAAATTAGGTGGTTGAAACGCTCAGATATTCACCCCTGTACTGAACGTCTAATTACATTTCATCATCACCATCAGCCTATGATAGTCCACTGCTAGACGTAGGCCTCTCCTATTAACTATGCGTATAGACGCATTAGGAGGTAAATGCCCACCACGCTGGGCAAGCGGATTGGCGATCGCAGTAATGTGTCCACTATGATGACGCTGCTGCCCATCATCAATTACATTTATACATTTTCCCAGATGCGACAACGGGCTCATAATCAAAGCCAAGCCTGCCGAGTCGTACATCATGGTGCTGCAGCCACAAACGCCGAGCATCATCATCAACGGCTCCGACGACGCGGCGAGGGACTACGCACACTTCCGCCAGGGCCTGCGGGTCTTCCGCGGCCTCTCCGTGCAAGTGCGCGCCACGCTAGGTGACTATATGCTAGGTCGCTTTACTTGACAATGCGCTAGGTGACTATATGCTAGGTCGCTTTACTCGACTACGCGCTAGGTGACTATATGCTAGGTCGCTTTACTTGACAATGCGCTAGGTGACTATATGCTAGGTCGCTTTACTCGACTACGCGCTAGGTGACTATATGCTAGGTCGCTTTACTTGACTACGCGCTAGGTGACTATATGCTAGGTCGCTTTACTTGACTACGCGCTAGGTGACTATATGCTAGGTCGCTTTACTTGACTACGCGCTAGGTGACTATATGCTAGGTCGCTTTACTCGACTACACGCTAGGTGACTATATGCTAGGTCGCTTTACTCTCCGTGCAAGTGCGCTCCACGCTAGGTGACTATAATATATGCTAGGTCGCTTTACTCGACTACGCGCACTTCCGCCAGGGCCTGCGAGTCTTCCGGGGCCTCTCCGTGCAAGTGCGCGCCACGCTAGGTGACTATATGCTAGGTGGCTAATACTTAGCCAATGTTAGTTCCTGAACAGACACTTAAGTACCCAAAAAACACTTAGACTTGCTAAAATATACTTAAAATATCACTTAAAGACACTTAAAATCACTAGAAAACACTTCAAATCACTTGAAATCACATAAAATCACAATAAGACATTTAAAATCACTAGAAGACATTTAAAATTGCTGAAAGACAGTTACACTTTACATAAATTGGGGAGATCGGAGGAGTCGGAGGGTAACTGATTATCGGCGAAGGTATCCTTTTCGGAAGGTCGACGAGGCAATGAAGTTCGAAAAACGGGACATAAATTCCCAAAACGACATTTAAAATTGCTAAAGAATCATAAAGTCACTCAAATAAACTTAAAAATTGCTGAAACATTTAAAATCATGCAAAGACATAAAAATCACTAAAACTCACTTGAAATCATTAAAACCCGCTTAAAATCACTAAAACTCACTTAAAATTACTAAAACTCACTTAAAATCACTAAAACTCACTTAAAATTACTAAAACTCTCTTAAAATCACTTAAAATCACTAAAACCCACTTAAAATCACTAAAACCCACTTAAAATCACTAAAACTCACTTAAAATAACTAAAACTCACTTAAAATTACTAAAACTCTCTTAAAATCACTAAAACCCACTTAAAATTACTAAAACTCACTTAAAATTACTAAAACTCACTTAAAATTACTAAAATTCACTTAAAATCACTAAACCCCACTTAAAATCACTAAAACACACTTCAAACCACTATATTAAAATTTTGTTTTACAAAAAATGACTATTGTTTCCAGACACAGAGACCCAGAAACTAGACTCGTGCGTGGTGTCGGTGTATCCCGCCCTCAACCCCGACCACGAGGCTCTCGCCCTACGCGCCGCCGCCGACCTGCCGCGGCGGTACGACATCCGCGCCACCGTCACCAGGGACGGCGTCATACTCACCGGGTCTGACTCTGTGCAGAATTATCAGGAGGTACGGTTTCTAACCCAGTTCCATTCATCTTATCTTATCTTATTAGTGGGGCCCTTACGGATACACTTCGACCCATTGGAATCTTTTGTGTAATTGCCCCCTATTTCGCCTACCCCAGGGATTGTTCTATCAACTCAATATGTTTGAGGATGGACCATAGCGGTAGCGTTTTGACCTCCTTCGGTTCCAGATAGCCGGTTTCGAAGTCTGTCATCCTTCATCAGTTCCATTCATAGATGCAAAAAAGATACTTTAATTTCCAAAGAAGATATTAGGAAACCTGGAAGAACTACCAGGAAGCAAGGATTCTAACCGATTCACCGTCAGTTCCATTCATAGACACAGAAAGGCACTCCAATTTCCGAAAAAGGCACTTGGTAACCCAAAAGCTAGACTCGTCCGTCGTGTCCACCCCGTCACCAGGGATGACGGACAAGTCAAGTCAAGAGAGCTGGCTCTTGCCTCATATATATTTAAGTTGCCGCGAGGCAACTTGTGTAACCCTGGAGTCTTGAGGTGCGGTTGAATGTGTGGCGGCGGCGACGATCGATATAGATTTATTTTTCTGTTCCCAGATCGAATTCACAAGAGTCACGTTATGTGTCTTGTGTCATGGTAATTCCTAAATACCTTTAGTATGTTACGGAAATGATGGATTATGTTTTTAAGTGTCTTTTGTCTACGTCTACACTGATTTTATTTGGTCTTATTGTTATTAGTTAAGTTTAAGTTAAGATTAGTTAAGTTAAAATCCGCGCTGTCGAATTAGGTTAGCCTGTAAGGATAGTTGTGTGTAAGAAATAAATAAAGTCCGACTACGTGCAGAACTCCCGGGACGTACTAAGGCGGACTCTGGCGTCATCATTAGCTCTCATATCTTGGAGTTGGTGTGTTTCTTCCTGTTCCTCCAAAGTTACGGCGTGTTTAACTTATCTTTCCTCATTTGTCACATACAAAAAGAAACCTACCAATCATATTTCTGTGTAGCGTTAGATATCAACGTATAATTGGCTGCGAACAATTTTTAAAGGTGCATATTTTAATATTGTAGGTACTAGGTATACGTTTTAATGATTCTTAGTCGGGTATTCATATATTTTTGTCTTGTTTAGTTTTTTTACAGTAAATGTATAAAATACAAACTTGAGCTATTGTAAATAGATTGATAAATTGATAACGCAATCTTCTATGGAGTTTTTAAACTTTTTCTACTCCACTACCGAAAGAAAACGTTAGAAACTTTCATTAATCTCTCCTATTGTTCCATGTTTAAAAAACATGAATAACTTGTAACTCTTGTAAGCCCAATTAGTAATTACAGATGTATTGCAAAATCCTTTTCCTTCGGGTTTTCCCGGAAACCTCCGAATTCATGTTGCTGTGACAACATACTTTAGTGTCCATTACACTGAAGCTAAATAAGACAGAAAGATAAACCAACGTTTCCGTAAAAAGCCGAATGGAAATCATTTTGCACTACATCTGTAGTTCTTACTTAGTCGTAACGAGAAGTGGCCCTCATGGCCCGCCATGAGTGACCACAACCAACCATGAGTGACCACAACCATGAGTGACCACAACCATGAGTGATCACAACCATGAGTGACGACAACCATGAGTGACCACAACCATGAGTGACCACACCGGACGTGCTTGCAGGTGCTCCGACAGATCGAGTACAGCAACAAGAAGCCGGCGTACTACCTAAACCGCGTGTTCAAGCTCACCTGCTCCGAGCTCGACGGCCGCTTCACCAGCAACGAATACGTGCAGACGGTACGCTCGCCTTTACTAACACTGCCGCAGTTCCTATATTGCGCCGTGACAAGGGCATGTAATCCCGGGATTCATTGTATTATAAAATCCCGTAATTGCATATAATTTTGAATCCCAGTATTACATTTGTCATACATATTTGACCGTTAGCCATGTTTGTCATATTTGATGGGTGTTTTTTTGCTACTTTTTCAATTAATTCTTCAAACAGCTCAGGTGAATAATTTATGTCGTTTAGTTTGGAAGTAAAATATAATTTTAATACTTTTACAATGAGTCATTTCCACATTTCTTGGTTACCAATTTCGAGGTATTCACTTGACTCAGTTGACAAAGCTTTTGCAACTTCATTCAAAATTAAACGGGCTCCGAATGTCTTTCGTTTAAACTAATATTCAGCCCGCAAATAGCCCTTTTTCTGGACTTCGATAGTTATGACCTGTTATAATTCACACCGTGTTATTTGTGCTATCATTTGAATTAATTTTGCTGAGGTAGACATGGTAACAAATACATGTTCAAGAGAGTATCTGTACCTTTAGCACATAATTGGTGCGATAGTTATTGATAGTGGTGTTTTTTTTAATTATTCCATTAACACAGAATTTATATACTGAAGGACGCAAAAATAACGAAATTAGAGCTGTTCTTTTGTATGGAGAAAAAACCGGTATCCCATCCCTGATGTCGTGTTATTTTGTAAATGTTGTGTACAGTTCTTGTTGAGTTGCAGACTTTGTAGGATTAAGCTGAGCTACATTACTGTATGACAATTTTCCTGTGTCTGTAATTTGTTACTGTACCTTTCAATAAAATAAAATAAAAATAGTATGCCGCCGCGAGATAAACTTCCCGTCTTTTATTATTGACTAACTATATCAATAAAAGAGGGACGGATAGTTTGTCACTGCGAGAAACCGTCGCTTTGATCATGTGCATACCTGGGATAACTCGGGGCATATATACGAAAGTGATGTAGCAAAATATTTAATCGACTAAAAATATTATATCGATGTTACTGTGAATGACAACATCAAAATATTATTCGGCATAAATAAATATTAGGTACTTACTCTTCAATTAAAATAAAAAATAACTTTAAACGGGTAGTTACGCGTTTATTTTAAAATAGTTTTCAAAATATACAATTAATATTAAAACATTCATATTTAAATTGTCATTTTGATTAAAATGACATCTGTATACAAATTTTTACTATCTGAAGAGGCCCGATATCACATAATTATGACATTGAACCTCTGTACTGTAATCGACAATGTTCAATAAGCACATCTTTTATTATAATTATATCGACATCTTTTTAATCGATATCAAATCCCTGTAACTTGCCCCCAGTTATCCCAGTATGCTTAGCACATGATTGGCGCGACAGTATCTCGCCGCGAGATAGTCTATCCGTCCCTCTTTTGTTAATATAGGTAGTGAAGGGCGGGAGATCTATCTCGCGGCGACATACTGTCACACCAATCATGTGCCAAGCCTGCAGGTATGATCATGTGTCATGTGAAACACTACTGTTACAAGTGTGTAAGCGTGTAAACGCGATATGTTGCAGCTGACGGTGGTGCACCCGCGCATGGGCCCGGACGGGCTGGCGCGCGAGTTGCACCCGAGCGGCGTCGCCGACAAGATGGCCGCCGTCGCCAGGGACAAGCAGGTAACATACAAGTCCAAATTCGACTATTGGGGGGAAATGAGCGGGAACAGCAAAGTCAAAGTCAAATAATTCTTTATTCAAATTGGAATAGCAACAAACTCTTTTGAATCCTAGGTATTAAAACTAACCAAGTACCCAAGCACGGCTTCCACGATTCGGTCTGTACGGCGTGAGCCAGGTAAGACCATGAGGAGGTGGAGGGTTATGTCCCTATGTTGGGGGACTTGTTATTTTGTTTTTATCTCCCTTATTTGAAAAGTTTTCATTTCAGGTGAAATTCGATTTTATCATTCTAGGCTGTATGCAGTAGGCCGTACGACTGTCCTTGGTAGTTTTTAACTGACTCTAAAGAAGGAGGTTTTTTAATTCTAGATTTGTTTAAATCGTTAAACGAATTTTAAATGGTTTTTAATAGAACCAGTCCGACCAGTAATAAGCCCAAGATTGTCCCGTTGGCATTAAATCGGGGTCTGATGGGATTTTGGAGACATCTGTTTTTTAATTTCCTTTTACTACCTTTCTTCTTCTTCTTCTGAGTCGTAGCCTCATGTCTGAGGGACGTGACTCCTATGAGATATTATTCTTCTTCTATATTACTTTACTACCTTTATAAACACTCAAATAACTCTAGTGCTATGTCCCCGACAGCCGGCGCACGCGCACGGGCACGCGACGGCGGCGCGCGCGTACGCGGCGCACGCGCAGCGCGACCTGCACTCCGCCGAGCTGCCCGCCGCCAGGCTCATCGACACGCCGCAAGCTAATCCTACCAGTGAGTTACTCCGCTACCAACTGAACTTCACAATGGACTGTGGAAAGAAGAAGAGAACTCTCGTTTCGAACTTATGTTTATACAAAAAGTATTCTTAAATTTCGGATGTGAAAGGCGTTATTAATCATAACAATTTAACAGTTTTATATTTTTTATAAATGCCTTAGCAGATCTGCCTATGGCATTCCATTTTATAAAGGTGGCCCTCACACACCTCCCTGCGAAACACCAAAAAATAATAATATGATGAATTTTTGACATAAACTCATACGCAAAATACACACTCGGAATATTTTTTTCAATTATGTCTCTTTTTGGCACAATATAATTTATACAGTTCACATTACCTAACTTTACACGGGTTATTCTAGAATATTCCATATTATTCAGTGTCGAATGCTTCTCACAGATCCAGTGTTCTATATTTTTGTATGAAGTATTAGTTCCGGACATATCGATTAAGGTTTAAAAATATTGGAGATAAAAATTTTAGAAATAAAAACTACTAATAGTAATTACAACACAAAAGAGGGGAACAGACTTATAGCAATACAAAACTTTCACATCCTGTCACTATTATTTTGTCAATTTAAGCCTTAACGTATTATGTTTGGTTGCGTTCTGCATTGTCAAAAAAACGAAATCGGTCGTTTTCTGCATAACTATGGTGAATGATTATTTTAACTACGCGTAGTGTAATTTTGTGTTCTGTATTGTTTAGTGTTTTGTATTTTTGTGTAAGGGTACACTGAAAATCAGCGTCGTATCACTTTGTGTTACGACACATGCTGAGTGTTATCCTTTTCCGAAACCAGGATTACTTATAATACCAATTGATGTATTTCAATACTACTTGTGTTTCGAATAAATGCTTCATTCATAACTGCAATCATCGTTCCTATTTAGTTTTAAACGGCAGCGTTTAAACCCTCAGACCACGTGGCGCTCCTGATCGGCGTGATCGCGTGCGGCGTCCTGGTGCTCGCCGCCGGCGTCGGGCTCGCGCGCGCGCGCGGGGGAGGGGCGGGGAGGGGACCCCGCACCAAGGGCGCCCGCCTGCCGCGCGACGAGATGGCCTGGGACGACTCCGCGCTCACCATCACGCTCAACCCTATGGATGAGGTGAGCGCTTGCTGTGTTAACGCGGCAATGTATACTAATGTGTAGTCGCAGACGTTAGTGTCGGTAGAATTCCTTTTCTTACGTTTTGATATTGGTAACGGCAGGGGCGAGGAAAGTATTAACGATGCCGGTGATTATGATTTAGTTGTTGAATGTTGATGTATGGGAGAGAATTTTGTGAAAAGTCTGTTTTTCATACAATGAATTCTGTGTATATTTTTTGATGTCAAAATAAACCAAATTTTTCCAGTAACATTAGACATTTCTAAGGCGTGTTTTGTGTATGTCTATTTCATAAAACAAGGTATTCCCATACATTTATACCTGTTCCAAACAGCAACATAATAAAATTATAAGAAGAGTTGTTTTCAAAGCTTTTTTTTTAATATCACTTGAGGGAAAAAAAACAATTATTAGTGTGAAAAACCTTTGTTAAAAAGTGCACTAGTAGTAAAGTGAATTAGGATGAACTTCTTTTTAGCGAACTTCACATGATATTTTAATATTTAATTATGTTCAGGATTATGCACCTTGTCTAATCAACTTTATTGCCTGCCGAGAAGGTAAAAATAGCAACGACAATTTTTGGATATTTCTCTTGTATGAATGGACCTTACGAAGATAAAATAAAATTCAAACTACGTTTCATGATCAAATTAACGATGATATTAACCTTTTAAATGCCGTAGTCTGAATTATCAGATAATCAATGTTAAGCTCGCCTCAACATCGTCTGATAAATAAGACGACGTTCTGTTCCGGTTTCTATGGTATATTAATGTGTCCCATTCAAATGCAAGCTCTCATCTCCATGGTGTAGTCATGCATCGGTGGCGATACGGGCACGCTCGATGAAAAATTCATGGCGGATAAAAGGTTAATATTGAAAGTACACGTAGCGGTATATCTTGGGTTGTCTCGTTTGTTTTTCGTCACGTTCCTAAATTTGTCCGATTCTGCTTTCGTCACCCATTCTTTATTCGTCACGATTGTCGATGGTCTTTCTCATCTTCGGTCAAATTTGTTGTTTATCTTTATCTTGATCCGTCTCGTTCTTAACTCGTCATAATTTTCTTTCGGCATGTTCGCTGTTAAATTTATGTTTTTCGTATATTTTCATAGTCTTAAGTCGGTACCAACTTAGAATATGACCAAATACGAAATGACAAAAAACGATTGAGTCGAAATAAGAAAAAGGTCAAACTTATTATGGTCAAAGACGACAATGACTGCAGACTAACTTGACGAATGAAGAATCGGACAAATTTAGGAACATGACGAAAAACGAATGAGACGACCCAAGAGTATACCCACGTAGCGATAACAAGGAAGTAATTAAGCAATGTATTCCGCAGCAAGCCGCGGCGGAGCTGGGCGGCGTCGGTGTCGGCGTCGGCGTCGGCGGCGGGGCGGGCGGCGCGCTGAGCTCGGACGGCGAGTCGTGCGACGACTCCGACTCCGACCGACACGACTCCGACGACGACGAAGACGACGACGAGGGTAAGCCTACAATATTTACTGAAAAAATCAAAAAGACTCCTTCTTGAAGCCAAACAGAGCGTTTGAGGAGCATTCCATGAAAACATCTACTTTTTGTCGCTTACGACTCGCTATGGTAGCTACCCTAATAAAATATGCTAGCTGCTAGGAAACACTGTCAATCTTAAAGCCTTGATATGTTATTATTATGCCGTAACTCAGCTTACTAATTTAATTTCTCAAAAGTATTGAAAAGACAGTGTCGCTTACGACATTTTTCATGGAATGCTCCTTGACCGGGATCAGTGGAGAAATTGGGGGAGGCCTGTCGTGTCAGACCTGGTCCACATTGCCCAGCAGTGGGACACGATAGGCTGTAAATAGTAATAAGTGAACTGTTAAACTCACGTACATTTAATCGCGCGCGCGCGCGTTATAAAGAATTATCTTTAAATTGCTGTCAGTTAGTGTCATTACATAGGTAGGTATTAATTTAAAACAGTAACTTGTAATGGTAGGAAGATACACTACTTAAATTCTTTGACATGTTTTTTTATCACTATTATATGAAACTCTTCATTTGATTAGAAAATGGAATGGTAAATAAATCCAATATTATAATTATTAACACCTGTTTGCAACGCATCAACTAGTCCAAAAGGCATAACTTCAAACTTGTGCAATCCATGACCAGGTACAACAAAAGCAGTTTTCAAATAAATTGATTAAATTGACGTCTGTCTTAAAACCGCGCTATTCATTTTTACTTTAACTTTAGGACCTGCTATTTGTTTTGTTTTCTTTTTAAACAGAATTTTGTTAACATACATGTTATTGGAACATAACAAGCCTAAAAAAAAAGAAGAAATTGAACTATTTTCACTCATACAAAAATAATTTGTCAGCCGTCGTAGCCTAGTTGGTAGTAACCCTGCCTACGAAGCTGGAGGTTCCGGGTTTGAATCCCTGCGAGGGCATTATTTGTGTATTTATTTATCACAAATATTTGTTCCTTAGTCATGGCTGTGTATTTATTTAAGTATCCATATGTATCTATCTATTATATGTATCGTCGCCTGGTACCCACATAACAAGCCTTAATTGAGCTTACCGTGAGACTTTGTCGATTGTTGTAAGATGTCCCAAGATATTAATATTTATATATGAAAGAAACCCAATAGTTGCCACATGCAAAACTGTTTACGTAGACGGTGGCGCCCCTACTAATTTCTAACTTATAGCAATTATAGCCGATAAGTATGGTTTGTCGCTATCGGTCTTTTAGACATATTGATAAGACCGAAACAGACAAACGATACTTAACGGCTTGCTAAGTTAGGTGACATTTATGAATAAGAGGGTAAATAAAATACAGTCGATTATTCTTATATTATCTTGACTATTTGTAATGATGTGTTTCTTTTTGCAGTGATGTCGGGCAAGCAGCACAAATACAGAAACATCAGCCAGTTGGAGTGGGACAACAGCACCATGTAATGCGCCCGCGCATCATGCATCTTTCTCGCACGCGAGCCTCGCCTCTATCGCTGTCTCGCTCAACAAACTATATGCATTAGTTTCATTCGCCTTATAACGGAACGTATCGTTGTTTAACTTGAAATCAATACACAGGTGTTAGTTTGAAATCTATGAAGTTTATGTGTCAAAATTAATTTGCCAGAATATTGACAGTTGTTCTGAATTATATCCGTTCCCAATTCGATCAAATAGATCTAAGTTATAATACACCAACGATTATAAAAGTTAACTTCATTCATACGCTTACAATATAATTGTCTACTTAAAAACTGTAAAATTTAAGATCTTACTTACAACAGTAAGCAAACGAAAACTTACATCGACTGATTGGGCAACAATATGTAGGATAATTGACTAAAAGTAGAGTAATTTGACGTCCCAATCGGTATACGAGTCATTTACTTAAGTAACTTACCAGAGATAAATGCGATAAAACGAATGCATATAGTTTGCTATCACTCTGTCTCTGTCGTACATTATGCTGAGCCTAACGTGCGACAGAGACAATAGAGCGGCCCACATTACAGAACGGAATTGATTTCTCGAGGTGTAGAAGCTTGGCACAAACCACGGCACAATTTGTCTTTTATAATTTGTAGTTTATTGTAAGTCTAAAATTGATCATATCAAGTTTATACGTAAATTGTTTCGCGAACCGTCGCTGCCTACGAGCGGTTGTAAGTACTTAACGTGTGTCGTATGTGGGACGCGCGGCGGCCATCTTGTCTCGCCGCCATGTTGGCAGCGCAGGGGGGCTACCGCGACACACGATCGATGACTTCCTTCCCTGTCACACTTACGTGTGAAGTCCCTAGCGCGACAGAGAGGCGTCACGTCGATCGTGTTGCGCGGTAGACCTGTTCTGGTTCGCTCCGTGCTTGCTTTCTAGAACAGAGTAACCTAAACTCTAGAACTCTTTTCTAATCTTTTTTTAAACATAAGTGGAAACAACTGTATGTACTAAATAACAGTAGTCGTTGTAATTTCGTATGGAATCAGTATAGCTCGTAACATAGCGTGTAAGTGATCAAATACTATGTATATTGAATACTTAAGAGATGTGTTGTATGCTTCACTTGTTCTACACTTCCAATATATTTTGCTATGGATTTTTTTTAGTTTTAGGCTCCCGGTGCGGCGTCGCTGCCTGATTTACGTCAAGTTTTGTTCAAAAGTGCATTTAACATTTTAATTTGAAGGTACAAACGCTTCGTACAAGTTGTAGTTATTGTCGTTCGACAAAGAAATGTCCAAAAACACTTCTACCTTTTATGAGCTTCTCAAAGATCGGCTTAAATGTATATTAGGCACAGATATTTTGAAAAAAAAATAGATGTACGATATTATACAAGTAATATACAAATAGTATCGACAGCTACTATATAATTAATTATATATATATTTTGAATGCGTTAAGGGATTTTTACTAACAATTAGGTATTAAGAGGCGGACGCGCCGCCGGTCTAATTGTAGGTAGGGTTTTATTTGGGTCTGTGGGTAGTGCGTCTCTCTCGCACGCCAGCTGTGCCGCACCCCCGTGACAGAGACAAAACATCGAAGTGATTCTCAAGGTCACGGGGTCGCGAGTGCAGGTTGTAATAAGTGGTTGCATATCATGGAACGTTTGCCATATTAGTGTTATATGTGTACGACTGTACGACCCCAAGCAATCGTGGACATAATCATTTCGTCTTTGTCACTAGTTAGCGTTGTTGTATGTTGCCGTTTCTCTCGCACAGGCAGTTAAGGGCGGGTTGCGTTTGACATTTGTTATTCATTTGTTGGCAATAAGGTGCTTTTATGAAAATTTCAAACTTTTCTTCAATTTGTTAAGTATTTCAAATATAAGTTACAATAACTACCCCCTATCAACTATTAAACAAGTTCAAATATTATTATGGAAGGCAGCTTTTTGTTTATTACTTTCTTATTGTAATTAGGCAGGTAGCATAAAAGCCATATTAAAACAATAATAAAGGGCTAATGGCGATCATTCTACTTGTCATGCCGATTACAGTCAAAAATATTTATTGTGTAAATTACTAATATGTTTTTGGTAGTAACTATAAGTTTTCCTATCACCTTTACCCACGTCCAATGGTATCGTTAAGCACTTTATTAGTGACAGTGTGACACCTTACTCGTAAGCAACGAAAATGCTATCTGTCATTCTGTCAAACCGGCCCGCCGTATTAAGTTTCCGCTTCAACATTTCCCGTTGTGTTTGTTAGTTTGTTCTCAACGACCGTCCAAACCTATTTGCTATTTTACCTAGTTAAGGATCTGAAATGTTTTATTCTTTGACCACGTTCGCACAGACAGTTGCATCAAGTATTACGAGAGGTAGCTACTTTCCTTTTTTGTATTTCGCGGTATTATTACTGTATAATTAGGGATCCTCTTTGATGTATGAATTATTATATTTTAGCTAAAAATAAAGTTGGTTTAAAATAAGCTGCTGTTTTATTTTATAACTTTATATTAAAAAGTATTCAAGTACCTATTTGCAAGTTATTCAAATGTTCTCTTCTGCCCTCCGGCCGGCAAACAGCACATTGCCGGCCGCTGTGCTAAACTAAGTTGCCGCCTGCCGGCTCCGTTGAGCAGAAAAATAGTATACACACCTCGGCCGTTAAATGGGAAAGCCTCGGATCACATGTTTGTCGCCCTCGGCTTCGCCTCGTCCTACAATTACACGTCATCCGAGACATTTCCCACTTAAACGGCCTCGGCATGTAATCTACTATTACAATCAGAAAATACTTTTTTTAAGGGTAAACTTATGCATAGAAAGCTATACTTTTTTTGCATGTGTAAGGGAATGCTCAAGTTTCATATTATTTTTATCCGTGAAAAAAGATAATCACGGTAGGAACAACCAGACTGCAGTTTACCCTTAAAATAGCTCTTTCTGAGCATATATAGATTGTAAAATATTCATGTGGAAATGTAGGCTTGTTCTTTAACTCGTGTCAGTTCAAAATACTTTGTGTTAAAACACAAAAATCTTAAAAGATCACCCGTGAGAGTCGTGGGGAGTAAACACCTATTTCACAGCTTATACACATACCTAGCACAAATTGGCTCTCTGAGAATGCCCTTTATAGGGTGAAAGTACTAGTACACGACACTGATTGTAAAATATTCATGTGGAAATGTAGGCTTGTTCTTTAACTCGTGTCAGTTCAAAATACTTTGTGTTAAAACACAAAAATCTTAAAAGATCACCCGTGAGAGTCGTGGGGAGTAAACACCTATTTCACAGCTTATACACATACCTAGCACAAATTGGCTCTCTGAGAATGCCCTTTATAGGGTGAAAGTACTAGTACACGACACTGTACGATCATAGCTTGAGTTGCCATCGATAAGATAAAATCAACTATTAGGGAATTTGAACGATGAAAAATGGATGTGCCTTTAATGCTTCACATCCGAAGTTTTAAATAATTAACTTATATATAAATAATTTGCATAATTTTAAGACAGGCTGACATTTATTAGGACTGAGTGTTAATATTTTCAAAGCCCCAGTAAGTGACATTAAAACTTGTACTGAGGTGCCATCTATTGGGACTGCCAGCAAAACACCTGACACTTACTCGTGCAATAAAGTTGCCTAGAAAACTTGTAATTTTGAGTTTTGATATTGTCACTCTATACAATAAATACTATTTAACAAAACTTACAAACTCCTCTCCCAAAACACATGACAATACTTTATGTAGATTTATATATGAGCAAAATATCGTGATTCAAATAAATATTCTCTGTTTACTTGTTACGTACTGGTACTTCTAACTTATAATTACATATATTTTATAATAAGATAATAAACAACCCAGTAAACAAAGACAGTAATAATAAGATAATAAACAACCCAGTAAAAAAAGACAGTAATATATATATCATGGGTCATGGGACATTCTTGTCTTACAGAAATGCACGTATTCCTCTGATAAACTCAACTAATTCTTGTGTTGTGAGTACGAAAGAGAACTAAGCGATCAAAATATAAAGCAGAAATATGTTTGTGATAAGTATACATAGAGATGCCCTCACCGGGATTCGAACCTCCAGCTTCGCATGCGACATCACGATCACCTCAACTACTACGGAGGCTGTTACGACACATGACATGAGTATGAACATATATGTAATATAGTAAGTAAGGGTATTAAAAGTTTCAGTCCGTAATGAAAGACTTCTGCCCTGATTTAAGATATTCTAGTAAACAACATTCTAACCTAACACTGCATGTTTTGCTGTCATAAATTGCTATTTACTTGATAAAAAAATCCCTTTGGTCCGTTTTCGTAATTATGGTTTCGTAGTTAGCTACGTAAGAGGAATTATTTTTCACCGTTTCGTAATTGATTACCAAAGCGGATTTTATTTTCCGTTTTCGTAATTGCTTACTAATTCTTCTTTCGTAGTTAATTATCAAAACATATTTACTTTTCTTATTTGATAATTGATTACGAAAAAAGAATTTACTGCACTAGTTAATTTTCATAAACTGCCTGATACTGTTTTTGAGATCATTGTTCGGTTTAGCCATTTTTCGTCATAATTTTTAGGCGATAGATTTCCACTGCTGCTGGACATAGGCCGCCCTCAGAGCATGCCTTAAAGATCAATCGTGAGCAGTCGGCAACCAATAGATCCCCGTTGAGGATTAAATAAAATGGATTGCCTGTATAAACTGTGGCCAGAAAATAAGTGTATTCCCGTTGCCAGTGAGGTTTTTTGGTCACCTTGTATATTGTTAATCTTTTGCTGCATGCTATGTCATAATTTGTCATGGTTTTTTCATAAGATAACTTTTATTTTATTGGGTAGGTACATATTAGGACTTCCAATAGGTACCGTTATTTTTGTATGAGTTTACTGGGTTAGCGGTATTGGTCATACAAAAAATACCGGTATTGAAAGCCCTAGTACATATGTATGTACCGACAATAGAAAAAAGCATCCCTACGTATTAATAATTTGGTAAAAACTATATTCAATTTACTATTCCATTTTGTGGAAATATAAAGTTAGCTATGAAAGTCCTGATTTAAATGATTTAATTTAGAATTTATTTAGCGTTCATGGTTATTTATTTAATTAATCGCAAAACTGAATTAAAAAATTACGAAATTCCAACACATTTTGTAGACAACTCAGTGACTACCTGAAAAATATATTTCATGCAAGGTAACTACGAAACTCAATTAATAAAAAGGAATAAATTCTTTTTTGATAATGAATTACCAAACAGTGAAACATAATTCTCGATTCGTAGCCAAATTACTGCGAAAAAAGAAATATAAATTCCTGTTTCGTTGTTAACTATGAAACAGATTACGAATGCAGAAATTAAATTCCGCTTTGGTAATCAATTACAAAACGGTGAAAAATAATTCTTCTTACGTAGCTAACTACGAAACCATAATTACGAAAACGGACCAAAGGAAAAAATCAAGCAATCCGGAATAATTTTTGAATAAAATACAAACTGAAGTATCGTGGTCTAGGCAAACAGGGCAGTTTTAGGGCAAAATGTAGTATTTAGGGTTTAGAAAGTTGTTTACTAAAGAAGTATTTAAGTTATTTTGAATTTTATTTAGGTTTTTGAATAATTACAAAACCCTACACTTCGTTCGTCGTTTTTTGGTACTTACGTATTACGATATTGAGAATATCGGCAGCATTTAGCTTGGAAATCGCCCATCAACAATGATTTAGTTTTGTTTTGTAGTTTTGTTGGTCTTAGGACAACTAGATGGCGCTAGTAGTTCTCAATCAATACAGATGTAAACTACATTTAAAAATTACTTAATCCGTAGAACTGAAATTCCGGAACTTTGTGTTTTTTTTGTGTCACTGGGATTCTTAAAATAACGTACCATAAGTGCACATTTTGAGTTTTGTATGTTTTGTTTGAGATGGTTTACATTTGTAGGTAACATTAAACCACCTAGATGGCGCAAGTAGTGCGTAAGTTAGTCATCCTAACTCATAATTTCGTATACTTCTCAGCGGTTTAAGAATAATAATAAATAAATTATCTTGGGACATCTTACACAAATCGACCTAATCCCAAGGTAAGCTCAATTAAGGCTTGTGATGCAGGTACCAGGCGACGATATATATAATAGATAGAGATAGAATAGATACATATAGATACTTATATAAACAGCCATTTACATAGACAGCCATGACCAAGGAACAAATATTTGTGATAAATAAAATACACAAATAATGCCCTCGCTAGGATTCGAACCCGGAACCTCCAGCTTCGTAGGCAGGGTCACTACCAACTAGGCTACGGAGGCTGACAAAAGAATACCAAAATCTTACGTTTTCATCAGGCAAATCAAGTCCAGTCGTCTAAACCCGAGGGGCCGCACATAGTGTGCCACTAAGAGGGATAGACATAGTCACTTACTACATACTTTTTTTAAGAAGATACTTGTGTGTGTGGCACTTAGCCTTAGCATCTAACACACACACACACAAAAAGTAGTGGCACAGTGATAAGGACGGACGATTATCGTTCCTTTTCACTTCCACTAGTAAAAAGTTTCATAAGACCATCCCTTTCGTTCTTGCTATTATTATTACGTTGTCAAATCCATATCCATATTCTAAATCCATGTCTAAACCATAATATTGTTTAAGATTATTAGTGCCGTGCACACAATTTACTCAATGTGAAACTAGATGTCGCTGTACTGCTAGCATCCTAGTTTTATTTCTCGAAAATTTTGAGGACGCGATAGATTTTGTTGAACTTTGTTGTAATTACAGAATGACTTTTATTAATAATATTATGATTCCTCCTCCTCCTAATGTGAGCGAGTAAAACACACTGCAAGTTAATGCCAGTAACGCCACCAGTACACCTCGCGTCACCAAATACTCCGCAAAATGACCACTTTTAAAATAAGCTGAATACTGAATCTATATAAATAAATAAACCGTAATACCGCATAAAATATAAATAAACCTTCTATCAATAAATTGATGTGATCGTTTTTAGTTAAGGACCTCACTTTGATATTTGCTACAAGAAAGGACGCTTAGAAAGACAAATAGGTAATTTGTATAAAGATCCAGCATATCCGTCCGCGTCCTTATGGTAAGCGGCCCTACCGCAAAAAAACGAAATTTGTAAATTTAGAGGATTTGTCTCTCTCACTCTAATGACGCCTTCGTTTGAGTGACAGAGAAAAATCCTCGAAATTTACGAATTTCGATTTTCGCAGTAGTACCTAGGCCTTATACTAAAAACGTAGAAAGCTAGGGAATGCAAACCGGTTTTGGAAAGTATGGAAAAACCAGTTATTCATCGTAATCTCATACAAATAAAAACCGGTTTGCACGCCCTAGTACTTACCGTTGTCCACTTGTCCAACCTAGCCGCAAAGTAAAAAAAAGACTAAACAAGAAAACTATAAACGTATAATACTTACCTAAGTATAATGTATTTTTATTATTATTATTAAAAGGTTTTTATTAACTTCACCGCGTATCAACTGTCGTCGATGCTTCAAATCTTGTGATCGATTTTTCGACCACTTCTACTGCACCAAAATCAATAAAATTTGGAACTGTTATCAAGTCCCCATGACAATGCAATATTATAATATTTTCATCCTTGTATCCTCAAAGCCTGATGCTGCAGATGTACTGCTTACCTTAACCGAGAGTGTTAGACGCGTGTAAATGAAAACATAGAATGTTTGGCATAATCAAATACTAACAGCCTGATCTCGACTTCCAACTCCTCAGTCTTGATGCCGCAGTACTGCCTACAATAACCGCAAGGTTTATCGATATGTTGATTTTAAAGAAGTTATTTAGATATTAGGTAGAAACATATGAATTTAATACTGACGTCCAACTCCATAAATCTGATACTGCAGTGTTATTGCCTGCCATAACTGCAAGGTTTAGGGATATGTAGATTTTGAAGTACTGCTTCAGATATTTTGTAGATACATTTACGGATTTAATACTGACTTCCAACTCCTCAAACCCCACGCTGCTGAAAAACGTGCTATACTGCCTGCCATCACCGCAAGGTTTATCGACATGTTGAATTTAAAGTAGGTAATGAGTAAAAACATATCCTAAATACTTCTATATTGAATACTCACTTCATCATCATCATCATCAGCCTATAATATTTCACTGCTGGACGTAGGCCTCTCCTGTTAACTATGCGTATAGAATAGATAGACGCATTAGGAGGTAAATGCCTATAATCGCCACGCAGGCAAGCGGATTAGCAATCGCAGTAATGTGTCCACTCCAGCTGTGAGTGGTTTGCGTAAGGCGGCCCTCCGGCTGTTGGACAGACAGCGTGACTGGTTCACGAAAGCCGAGCCGTCGAGCCTGCAGCCCTCCGGATGATAGACTGACAGCGTAAGTCGTTCGCGTAAGGCAAACCGTCGGGCCTGTCGCCCTCCGGCTATAGACCGACAGCGTGAGTGGTTCGCGTAAGGCAAACCGTCGGGCCTGATGCCTGATTTCGCCTTCCGGCTATAGACTGACAACGTGAGTGGTTCGCGTAAGGCAAACCGTCGGGCCTGATGTCGCCCTCCGGCTATAGACTGACAGCGTGAGTGGTTCGCGTAAGGCGAGCAGTCGGGCCTGTGGCCCTCCAGCTGATAGACAAACAGCGCTAATTCGCGTAAGGCGAGCCGTCGGGCCTGCGGCCCTCCGGCTGATAGACTAACAGCGTGAGTGGTTCGCATAGAGCGCAAGTAAAGCGTAAGGCGGCCCTCCGGCTGATAGACAGACAGCGTGACTGGTTCGCGTAAGCCGAGCCGTCGGGCCTGCGGCCCTCCGGATAATAGACTGGCAGTATGAGTGGTTTGCGTAAGGCGAGCCGTCGGGCCTGCGGCCCTCCAACTGATAGACAGACAGCGTGACTGGTTCGCGTAAGCCGAGCCGTCGGGTTTAGTTTGGTAAAAGTTTCCGATTAACGCTTAATAATTCACTGACGTAGAGGCTAAGCGTGGCTTTTATCATCCGACTCGGGAAGACTACAGTGATAGATAATGGTTCCACGTGAGTAATGCACAGTTGCACAGAAAGTATCATCTACGCCTGTAACTAATTTTTATTTTCTAGTTTTTGGTGCAATAAAAACCTTTTAACTTAAAACTTTTTTACTTATTTTATTAATAACTTAAAACAAGTCGCAACATGATAAAAACCGGAGAAACAATATTTAACGGCAACACGAGTACGAGCGAGATGGATAGAAAGTAACGTGGCGGCAGCTCATGGCAAGTACAGTCGACGTCAAAGATATCATTACGATTTAAACCGCCGGCCTAAACCGTTATTATATGTTTGACGTCGACTGTACGCGGGTCAGATTAGTTTGTGGCACTAGAAGTAGTTCAAAGTAGACAGAGTTCAAGATATTCGTAATTGGCATGGCAGAGTTACGAATTGCATGTTTTGAAAACTAAATATAACATAGATTTCATTAGAAACCGGAACTTATTCAGTTTGTCAGTAATTAAATAAGTAAATTAAAAAAATATATTTGTAAATTATAAATATTAAATGTCATATACCAAAGAAAAACGACCAAGATCACCTATGTCCGAGGTGGGGATCGAACCCACGTACTCAGCTTTCGCAAAATTTCGTAATTTGATTTTTCGTAAAATTAAAAGTACAAATCAAAATATTTAGTTAATAAATAATTTGATTTGTGTTTTCGCAATATGTTCAATATATTTGTAAATTTTAGTTTTTATCCTAATTGTGTAATTTCCTGCTAACCCATGCATAATTTCCTTGTGATTCAAACTGTTGTGTATTTGTGACTGGGGACCGAGTAGACGTATTATTTAACATGTAAATTAAATAACAACAAAACATTTATTAAAAACAGTACTGAAAATAATTTAGAAAAAAGTTGAACGGCTTATCAACCTAAAGAATGTGAGTAGAATTTGTCTTTGTTTTGTGTTTCTCTATTGTATTAAGTTTGTCACTGCATGTTAAATAAAGTTGCGGAACAGAGAGCCAAAATATAAAATACTTTTTTGTGCTTCAAAAAGTGGAGGGATGAGGTCAAATTTAATTTGTATGTCCCAGAACCGTTAACTTTCGCAATGTGCACAGGAAAGACACCCGTTTTCGCGAACGCTATATGACCCATTTACCATTAAAATTAACAGAAAAAAAACTAAAATGAGATGAAAATCTATGTTTTTAGTTACCTAATTTATTGACCTGTATTCTTCTTCAAGTATATAATCTGAATAATCTCTGATAGAAATATTTGTCGAGATTGTCGCGTCGTTTCCAACTCACTCTGAAAATTCAGAGTGCCGTCAGTCAGTATAGTAGTACCTACCTATAGTATTGTTTTAGGTTCGTAATAAAACTAGTAAGTACCGGTATATTATTGGGCACCATCATTGGTGCAGCACAATTTCGTATCTCATGTGACCCGCTCGTCGTGAGGTTCAGCGAGGCGCGGGCGGGGGCGGGCGCGGGCGCGGGGGCGGCAGCGGGAGCGGCAGCGGGAGCGGCAGCGGAGGCGGCAGCGGGGGGCCCGCGGGTGCTGCGGGCGGAGCTGGCGGTGACGCGCCCGCAGTACACGGGACCCGTGCCCATGCGAGGATGGAAGTACCAATTGCTGGCGTACATTAAGAAAGGTACTTATCTATAAAACGTATTCATGACGAAAGATACATTACACGGTCACTATTTAGAACCTTTCGTAATCAGTGGCTGAATATCTGCACGTTCTCGCTTGTGCCTGTGACTCAGACAAAGACAATATACAAGTACCGTGAAACTAGCCAACATTGCCCGCTTTTATCGGAAATTCTAAAATACCTCAAAAAAATTATATGAAGTAATAAGTTAGCCTTATAAGTTTTTTCTGCTCAGTATGTGCATTGTGATCATACGCCCGATGCGTATGAAGAAAAATTTTTTAGATTGTTATGTAGATCACTTTTTGTTATTTTAGAGGGCGGGCAAAGTAATCTCGAGTTTTGGCCAACATTGCCCACCTCAATTTAGTGCTTAAAAATAGCTCGTATGACAATAATACTACGTTCACAGAAGGTTTTTGGGCAATTATACCATTTCATGTTGATAACTCAGGGATAAGTATAAACAATTTTGAATAAATTGGTTGGGCAATGTTATCTACCCGTTTTCGCTCTTTTTCATACAAAGTCCACCTACGCAATTTGCAAATGCTAGGGTTGTCACTTTTAAGTAAATTTCTTAACTTAAGACGTTTAACTTTTGTTCAAAGTATTCTAGTGAAGTAAAACAGTCTAAATTCTATTATTCGTTTTAATACAATAATAATAAATACATTTTTTGAATAGAAATCGCGATATATGTTGATATATCAGCCCACTAACGAAGCAGCAGACAACGAAACTGACAATTGAGAGTATATTTATTGGTACCGAACATTTTGTATACACGTAAAATAAAATAACGGAGCTAAAAACGTAATTTACTAAAAAAACATTACCCTCCGATATTTTCATAAAGTGATAAAACTGAAAGGACCCCTAGACTTTTTTCATGATGGGCAATGTTTTCAATGTCCGTTTGCTAAAGTACTGTATAAAATTGCCCAAAGCCATAACTTATTTTCTGATTAGCTTTTTCCAATAAAACTACTATCAATGTAATCTACTGTTCTTATTTTATTACAGGTCATGAGTTTTTGTTTTGAGAAATTTATGTCGATATTTTGCCAAGATTTTGCCCGCAAAATAACCCACCTCACTCAAGAAGCTCTAGCAAACAACTGGATGAAGATAGACGCAAAAATCATACCTAGTGTTGCTTCTCACATAATCTATTTTATACTAAAAATAGTAGAGCCGCCATAATGTTACATTTTTCTATAATAACCAATTTATTTAAAATTCTAGTTTTGGGCAATGTTTCCCCTGAAGGTAAAGTTGGCTAGTTTCACGGTACATATTTAAAATGGTGTCTCTGAAAGTAAATCTTACACGCCAAGCCGGCACGAGTGCACACTATCTCAGATAGACTATTTACTTAATGATTCATAAATCGGAAAAAAAAACCAGCTAAGAGCATGTCGGGTTGTCGGGCCATGCTCAGTGTAGGGTTCCGTAGTTATTCAAAAACGGCTGGACCGATGATGTTCGAAATAGTTTTATTTAAAAGTATTCTATAAGCATATAAGTAAGCTAAGTAGCCAGCATCATGCTGAGTAGGGCCCATTTCGTGGCACTATGTTTGTATTTGTTTGTGTTCATTCTCTAAAGTGTAATGTGTAGTGTCATGAATAAATGTTTTGAGTTTGAGTTTGTTTGATTTTTTTCATATTTTTTGAACCTACGAATCAAAAGTTAAAGGGGGAGGACACATTTTTTTTTGCCAGCAGCAGCAGCTGATTGCGGGACGACTAGTAGAGTAGGTATTGCCCTTACGTTGCCCTATGACATAACACCTGTTAACAGAGTAACCACAGGTATTTTTAAATAATTTTATTGTTCAATATACAAAGAAGAACAAGGTCAATATGCTTAACTGAATTTATATTTTTTTAATTACATTTTGTTCATTTAATTTAATTTATTCAGGGGATCGCTATGTTCGTCAATACTTCATCACCTTGGGCAGTAAATACAGTCACACGGTTACTTTTGAAAGGAACTTGTTTAAAAGTTGGGACAAATATTACGTCGGCTACTGCCTGTACGACGACAGAAGCGCCAACTGCGACCTGAACAAGGACAAGCTGTACCACGTCATTTACCTGGAACATACTGCGGAGCCACGTAAGTATCTGCGTGAGTAAGTGCCGTCAGTAATGTTACTAATGTATGTATGTATGTATAGTATAATGACTACACATACAATTCAAGTTGTCTTAGTATCAGATATTGAATACTGCAATTTGGTAGAGCGATGACTCCTGACCTGACACAGGATTTTATACCTAATATCGACCACTATGTACTTCTCAACTAAGCCTGAAATGAAATAAATCATTATCTTATCTTATCTATACAAATGTTTGCTTGAGGGCGTCGCTATAATAATATTATTATCTGTCAAGCCTTGACTAATATAATCTGTTTGTTCTACAGAATATAGCGACTGCTTAGTTGAACGATGTGGGCTTACTTTAGACCTGAATAATTATTGCAATCACTCCTTTATGACTGGAGTGGACAAGCCTTCGGAATTAAGTACGTATTTTAACCGTCATAACAAGATCATTCCTACCAATCATGGCATTTAAGATAGCTCATTACGAATATCAAATATATTCATCTCAAAAAATATTGTGCACAACATAGCGCACGACTAGAAGTAAAAGTGGCTCAGGAGCAACTTTTGTGACGGCTCCCTCATGGTTAGAACACAGTAGGTATATATACTTACTCGTATCCTTGGCTTTCTCAAACTGTATCCAAAAATATTTTTGATTTTCCGTTAGTGTGAGTTATTAACTTATTACTAACGTAATGTTCAACCACAAATGAGTCAACAGAAACATTTTGCGGTGAATGTAGTGGCGATGGCGACGATGGCGTCCGAATGTTTCGTGTCGTCTGTGTCGTGTCGTGACAATAATAATGATTAAAATTGCTGCTTAAAAGTTTTTACTAATGTCATCTTTCATGTATTTAACTGAATTTTATTGTGAGTATATTTATTTTTCTATTTTTATTTATTTGGTACACCAAAAAGACATCGTACATTATTTAAGAATGTAACAAGTAGGCATCAAATGGCATATGTATAATTGTATATGCTAGCACGAAATCCAAAGTAAGTGTACACAACATGAATTACAAATAAGCACAAAAATAACGAATTTCTATAAGGTTAATAATAAGTATGTGCGTGCAGTCACCTCTAACAATATGTGTTCGTACAAATTCAGAACGTCTGTGTAAGGTATTAGATTAGAACAAAAACCCGACTTACGTACGACTACCGTAAAATGGGGTGAGTCGGGACGAATTTGAAATTCCAATATTTTTTATAGGTATATATAAACATATCCACAAAATGTGTCATTTACAACTATTTTCCCTTTTTGTGCTTTAAATGAGTATTTGTGTCGTGTTTGGACTTATCGATATTGGACAAGAAGGGCAGTAAACGCCAGCGTTATTATTCAGGAGTAAACTGCCTAGTATTAGGTACCTAATGTTCGTTGTAAATTTCTTATAAATGTATAAGGTACAAGCAAGCCATCCAATCCATGGTTGCTTATTACTGAAACGTGTTTTTGATCGCCATAATATTAGGTATATGTATCCAGATATTGAAAGACATCACAAAAACCTCCCATTTTCAGCAGAAGCATGGCCGCTGCAGGGCCCGTGGGTCCAGCAGGTGACACCCGTGGACAACTCTCTGCCATACCTGGAGTTCAACTGCACGGCTTACTTTCATCCGTCGCAAACACACAAACAGCAACTTCTGTGGTATCACATCAGAAACAACAGCCAAGCTTGGTCGACGATGGCGTACATGAAGCCGGAGGCGGTGAGCGGCCCCCACCACGCCGCCGGCAACCGCACGCTGCAGCTGTTCCTGCCGCTGCGGCCCGCAGACAACAATACTTACGTGTATTGTAAAAAGAGAACCGATCCTATATGGGGATACGGTGCTTATGATTCCAACCAGACAGACAGCGAGGAGATTTCTATTGTATTTAAAACACTTAAACCTGGGCCCAGTAAGTATTCGTTATAGAGATATCATGTTGGAGTTTGGAGTAACGGCTATTTAATATTTATTTATTTATTTATTTAAACTTTATTGCACAATATAAAAGAGTACAAATGGCGAACTTAACGCCTTAAGGCATTCTCTACCAGTCAACCATTGGGCTAAACAGAAAGCTTTGGTTTGGTGCAGGATTTAAACTTTAGTGATATTGATTCTTTAATCAAGTCAATTATTATTTTTAATATCTAGATTGTAAACATTTCATGACATACCTACATTAAAATTGTTACTTAAAACTTAACTTAACCCTCTAAAATGGATTAAGCAACACTAACCAGTAGCTAAGCCCGCTCCTCACCTCCTCCGACACAAAGGTGCCCATCACGCTCGCCGCGCTTCCACGTCGAACAGTAATCGACAGCCTCTGCAGCAGGAAAGACTCGGAGCGAGGATCGTGATCTAGAATTGTAAATTATATAATAATAATAATAATATCGGCAGTTCTCGAAAATGGTCGTGCCACGCTCTATTGGGATCGATCTATCATCACTGACAGGACTATTGTAGCCAATAAGCCTGACATCGTGCTGATAGATCGATCGCAACGCCGTGCAATGCTCATCGACATCACGATCCCCCATGACGAGAACCTCGTGAAGGCCGAGAAGGACAAAGCCAGTAAGTACCTTGACTTGGCTCACGAGGTAACCGACATGTGGGAGGTTGATTCGGCGATCATTGTGCCGATAGTTGTTTCTGCGAATGGTCTCATAGCGAAGAGTCTCGACCAACACCTCAAGAGGCTCTCGCTAGGTGGTTGGGTCAAGGGTCAGATGCAGAAGGCGGTAATCCTGGACACGGCGCGCATAGTCCGGCGGTTCCTCTCCCTGTAGCCCTAACCACCGGCAGCTTGGGCCCGCTCCGTTGCCGGCGGCTCTCTAGGTTAGGTTTTTATATTATGTTTACATGTTTTGTATTGCTTTTGTATGTTTTATTTTATTTTACTTTTATAGACATTGTATAAAAACCTAACCTAAGAAATTAATGAAATAAAGAGAATAATAATAATAATGGCCGCAGGGCAGCTTGTGGCGAGCTGTTGGGGAGTAACGACCCCACGGACCCGAGTGCTCCCGAGAGTCGGTCAGGGTCCCCGCCTCCGGCGTGTCTTCGTCGGTCGGAGTGGAACCCCAAGGGGACCCGTAGGACTCTCAGCTCTGGCTTGCCTTAACTGGCCGTCCAGAGAGGAGTCGTCAGAGCTATATGCTCCAGGGGTGGAAGTGTAAATTTGCATAAGTCGCGAGTTGGTGCAGCGGCTGTCAAGCCACTGCGCAGAAAGCGGTGTACACCTCTCTACACTCCTGAGCCGCCTACACCGGTGTTGCCCCTGGCTGTCTCTTGTGACGGCATTTACGGGGGCCCATCTAGTCAGCGGCGAGTCACCGCCTGCCTCGATAGCAAAGAGAAATCATTGTTATGGCAGGTGTCCGGACCTCTTTTCTATAGTTCCATTTCTGATCCATCCATCCTCCATCACCATAGCCCATTAGTCTTTTCCATTACTTCTAAATAGTCTCTATACGCCCGTTGGGACCGGTTTACGGATATCTATTGATGTGCCCGTGAATGGGTTGCAGCATGTGTACAACACAGCAAATTTCTCCAAAGGGCCTCTACGTGTTGGATCTGTATCCCCGCGCAAGCCTATCAAAAAACCGGGATTTGTAAGCCCGTGATCCCCAAGGAGATAGAGAGAGGAGATACAAAGATAATAATAATAATAAATATGCATGGGCAAGCCGTATCCGCCGCTACAGAGAGCGTGTGGATCGATTTCAACAGAACCGCCTCTTCCAAAGTGACCAAAGGAAGTTATACCGAAGGTGGGAGGGAACCGATCATCTTTTGTCCGACGCGCATCTACCGGATGCTACTGCCATGACTGATTTTTGGCGTAACATCTGGTCGGTGCCTGTCGGACACATCGAGGGCGATTGGATGAACGATGTTGAACGTGAGTGCGAGAGCATCGAACCTATGGAGGCAGTTGCCATCAGTGCCGATGACGTAACTTGTGCCATCCGCCCTGCCCAGAACTGGAAAAGTCCTGGACCGGACGGATTGCACTACTTCTGGCTAAAATGGTTTCGGTGCTCCCACTCGCGATTGGCAGCGCAATTCCAACAAGCCCTTGAGCTTGGTTCCCTGCCTCCTTCCTTAACAACAGGTGTAACCTTCCTGCTCTACAAATCCGGTAGTACCACGGAACCCAAAAACTACCGACCCATCACGTGCTTGCCTACACTATACAAGCTCGCCTTACATCCATTTTGAGAGCAAAAATTAACACGCACATTGTTGCAAACAATGTTCTGGCCTCTGCTCAAAATGGATGTAGGGTTGGGTCCCGTGGTACTAAGGAGCTCCTCCTCATTGACATGACCATTTGCCAGCAAGTCCGGCGTAACAAAGGGGCCCTCTCCGCCGCTTGGATTGACTACAAGAAGGCCTATGATTCGGTGCCTCATTCATGGTTGGGAAGGGTCTTGGAGCTGTATAAAGTTGATGCAGCTTTAAGATCCTTTCTCGGCGCGTGTATGGGGCAGTGGACCACAGTCCTTCGTCAGCCAGGAGGCGGAGATGACCCCTCTGGCCCGCAGGACTTCATAAGGATCGAGCGAGGAATATTCCAGGGTGACAGTCTGAGTCTCTTATGGTTCTGCCTAGCTCTGAATCCCCTCAGCACCTTGCTGAAGAATTCAGGACTAGGTTGCCGGCTTCGGAGAGAGGGTGAAGTCATTTCTCACCTTCTGTATATGGATGATCTCAAATTATTTGCGCCAAATAGCCAAGACTTGTTGGAACTACTGCGAACCACAGAAGTTTTCAGGAGTGCCATCAATATGGAGTTTGGTGTCGATAAGTGTGCGGTTATGCATGTGCAGCGGGAGAAAGTTGTAAATTCAACAAATTTACAGCTTTCTGAGACAATGTCGTTCAGATCTATCTCGGAAGCAGAAACCTATAAATACCTTGGTATGTCACAGTCTTTGGGTATTGAAGATATGGGAATTAGACAGGCGGTGAAGGAGCGCTTTTTCAGCCGGCTCACAAAAGTACTTAACAGTCTTTTGTCAGGAGGCAACAAAGTGCGCGCCTTCAACGCCTGGGTAATACCCATACTCACATACTCCTTTGGCATACTAAGGTGGACTCAGACCGAGCTGGACGCCCTGGATCGAAGGGTCCGTACACTGCTTACCACACATCGAATGCTACACCCGCGCTCATCAGTTATGAGATTGTACATCCCGCGGAGGTGTGGGGGTCGCGGCTTCTTAAATGCCAAAAACCTTCACAACCACGAGGTGTACGATCTTAGAAACTATTTTCTTAACAATGAGTGCGGGATGCATCGTGATGTGGTGGCAGTAGACCGGAACTTCACGCCGCTCTCCTTGGCAAAAGAGAACTGGCGCAGACCGAGGACCGCAGGGCGGTATGGGAGAGCAAAGAGCTACACGGGCGGTTCTACAAGGCCCTGACGTAGATCTACTCGCGTCGGTGAACTGGCTACGATTCGGGGACCTCTTCGGAGAAACCGAGGGTTTTGCCAGTGCAATTGCTGACGAGGTTATCATGACGAATAACTACCGGAAATATATCCTGAAGGACGGTACGGTCGACATTTGTCGGGCATGCCGCCGTCCCGGTGAGTCACTCAGGCATATTATTTCCGGTTGTTCTCAGATTGCTAACACCGAGTACTTGCACAGACATAACCTAGTAGCCAGTATTATACACCAGCAGCTTGCTCTTCAATACGGCCTTGTGGACGTCGAAGTGCCATACTATAAGTACACAACTGCACCAGTTCTCGAAAATGATCGTGCCACGCTCTATTAGGAACGACCTATCATCACGGACAGGACTATTGTAGCCAATAAGCCTGATATCGTGCTGGTAGATCGATCGCAGCGCCGGGCTGTGCTCGTCGACGTCACCATCCCCCATGATGAGAATCTCGTGAAGGCCGAAAAGGACAAGTCCAGTAAGTACCTAGACTTGGCCCACGAGATAACCGCCATGTGGGATGTTGACTCGACGATCATAGCCCCGATAGTCGTTACAGCGAACGGTTTAACAGCGAAGAGTCTCGACCAACACCTTAAGAGTCTCTCGCTAGATGGCTGGATCAAGGGTCGGATACAGAAGGCGGTAGTCCTGGACACGGCGCGGATAGTCCGTCGGTTCCTCTCTCTGCGACCTTAACCACCGGCAGCTTGGGCCCGCCTCGTTGCCGGCGGCACCCTAGTTTAGGTTTTTTATAAAGTGTTTATATTTTGTATTGTTTTTGTATGGTGTATTGTATTTTAATTTTATATTCATTTTATAAAAACCCTAAACTAAGAGATAAGTTGAATAAAGAGATAATAATAATAGTCGTCAGAGCTATATGCTCCAGGGGTGGAAGTGTAAATTTGCATAAGTCGCGAGTTGGTGCAGCGGCTGTCATGCCACTGCGCAGAAAGCGGTGTACACCTCTCTACACTCCTGAGCCGCCTACACCGGTGTTGCCCCTGGCTGTCTCTTGTGACAGCATTTACGGGGGCCCATCTAGTCGGCGGCGAGTCACCGCCTGCCTCGATAGCAAAGAGAAATCATTGTTATGGCAGGTGTCCGGACCTCTTTTCTATAGCTCCATCTCTGATCCATCCATCCTCCATCACCATAGCCCATTAGTCTTTTCCATTCCTTCTCAATAGTTTCTATACGCCTGCTGGGACCGGTTCACGGATATCTATTTTTGTGCCCGTGAATGGGTTGCAGCAGGTGCACAACACAGCAAATTTCTCCAAAGGGCCTCTACGTGTTGGATCTGTATCCCCGCGCAAGCCTATCAAAAAACCGGGATTTGTAAGCCCGTGATCCTCAAGGAGATACAAATAATAATATATTCTTTATTGTGCACCAGATTATAAAGAACACACTAAAATAAACACATACAGCAAAACCTAGGTAACAACAGGCGGTCTTATCGCTAAAAAGCGATCTCTACCAGACAACCTTAGGGTAGTAGGAAACACAGATGAAAACAATGAACGGGTAGTGCAGATAAAATCAAAGTTGAACAGCAGAACACATACATCGAACCCTATTCTAAAAATAAACCTACACAAAGTACATGTATAATTAAAATACACATACATACATACATACATAACAAGGCAAGTTAAGGCAGCGATAGATAATACGATTTTAAAAGATTTTTAAAAATGGGAAGAGATTTAGCACATCTGACATCCAACGGCAAAACATTCCACAAGCGAACTGCCCGAAAGGTGAAAGAGTTGTTATAGAATTTTGAGGAAGAGGAAGGTGGAGCAAGAAGGTGCTTCTCCGCACATCGGGTAGAAGAAAGGAATTTAAAACGAACCTTTAGATAAGCAGGAGTGGTGGGGTTGAAAAGAATATTAAAAAGAAGGACAAGGATGTGGGAATTGCGGCGAAGACGAATAGGAAGCCACTTAAGACGGGTACGAAATTCAGAGACATGGTCAAACTTTCGTAAGCCAAATATAAATCTAATACATACATTTTGGAGACGCTCAGATTTGTTTAGCTGATTCTCTGTAAGGTCAAGGTAACAAATATCAGCATAATCTAGAATAGGAAGAAGAAGTGACTGAGCAAGCGCAATCTTGGTGGCGAGTGGTAAAAAGTTGCGAAGTCTGCGAAGAGATCCCAAAGAAGCAAACAACTTTCGACTAACCTCACTAACCTGCGGTACCCAGGAGAGTGTTCGGTACCGCAGTAGACGGGTTCACTCGTAGTCCATATCGCTTACTCCAATTAGAAATACATTCCAAGTCTCGATTGATAGAGCTGATAGTTTGAGGTAGATCACTAATAGAGCACTGGGAGTAAATTTGGAGGTCATCGGCATAAAGGTGGAAAGAAGAGTGAATATCGTTGGTAATCGAATTAATGAAAATTGAAAACAGGAGAGGGGACAGCACGCCGCCTTGCGGGACGCCAGCCAGAATGCTGCACCATGAAGAACAAGAGGAATCCACCTTCACACGCTGCCGACGACAGTCAAGGTAACTAAGAAACCAATCAATCACAACGCATTAAACCAAGTAATATATCAAAATCCACAGTGAGCTGTCGGTTGTCCATACCGGCACGTATATCATCAGTGATTTTGACAAGAGCTGTAACTGTACTGTGACCGGAACGGAAACCAGACTGGAATGGATTCATGAGTTCATGCCAGTTTAAAAAGGAAGTCAGTTGCCGATGTACAAGGCGCTCAAGAACCTTGGAAAGGAAAGGAAGAATGGAAATAGGCCGAAAGTCTGAGAAAGAAGAGGAATTGGATTTTTTTGGCAAGGGAATGATCTGCAGCTTTTTCAAGCGGAAGGAAAAGTTGCAGAGGAAAAGGAGCAATTAAGAATATGAGTGATGATGAGAGGCAGAATCATTTTTTTTTTTTTATATTGCACCACCTAATCGTAAGTGAAAGTAGAGCCCAAATCGCGGTGGCAACGAACAGGAGACAATCAGTAACCTGTTAGTTGCCACCGCCTTGCTGGCCCGCTAGATGCTGGTAAATACACCGGCATTTTACGGCTCACACTGTCAACTCCAACCGCGTTAGAAGATATGGCTAATACGCTCTTCTTAACATCACTATCAGTAAATTGAGTAAAAGAAAAGGCAGGAAAGTTAGGAGTAGGGAATTTAGAAAGATAATTGACAGTGTCAGTTTTTGCTTGCCCAGTAAAGGTAACAGAAGTTAAGAAGTGCTGGTTAAGCTGATCAAGATCGATGTTTTTGTTTATAGGTTCCTGTGAAGACTTCCCCACTCCCAATGTTTTGAGAAACTTCCAGATTGAAGCAGGTTGGCCATCCTCCACAGCACTATGAATATAACGCCTTTGAGCGTCACGGCACATAGTATTGCACCGATTACAAAGGGCGTGGTACCTTGTTTTATTCCTGTTAAACTTAAATAAAATGCATCTGGACTTATTACTACGTGGACGACCCATCCGATGGCTACGAGCTATCTTGTCAACGGTTAAGTCAGACTTGAGATGCACCTTCAATCATTCCAGAACCCGTGCCGAAGTGTCCTCATTACCGGCCTCAGTCACCCCGTGGAATAACAGAATCTTGCGCCTAGACCGCATCTCCATTGCCTCCACTTGCTGGTCCAGCATCTCTACCTGCAGCTGCAGCGACTTAACAGCCTTCAATACAAATTCTTGAAAGGCGTTGAACTGTGCAGCAACAGAAGACACTGTGGGATTGTCCGTAGAAACCTTGTCGATCTGGCCCTGGAACTCTGCCATCCTCGAGTTAAATGACCCAGCCAACTCTGCCAGGGACTGCTTGATAGCCTCCATTGATGTGTTGATGTGAAGTGACAGTTGCAAACCAATCAATCAGTGAATTTAGGCACAGAAAGTGAAATAGTGGAAGATAACTGCTGGTAGGTAGAATTCAACAACTAAACATTAATTAAAAGTTCTATTTATGTTATTTAAAATACTATAATAATTTAAATTAAAAAAATAATACCAGATGATGTGTCTCTATCTTTCTAGGCCTACCCACCCGTGAAGTGAAGTCTATATATCATAAGTCACCCGTGAAGTATATATATTGTCACTGGCGTTTGTCTGTTCTAAATAGGTTGTGAATTTAGTTTAAGTAGGTACAGTGGTGTTCAGAATTTCATGGACAATTTATGAATGAATTCATTCATAAACTGTCCATGCAATTTAGAACTTCACTGTACTTATCACCTGCTTTTGTCCAATAAAAATAATTACTATAAACGGACTGTAAACGACTGGTTGTAAGGAAGTCACGGAGCCTGTTAATGTTATTTTCAGGTGTATCATAAGGTTATATGTTATTTTCAGACGCGACAAGAGAGGTTGAGGTGATGCCGGAATCGCTGGACGACAGCATGCTTTACAGCGGCCTTAGCCTGACGTTCCTCTGCTGGGCACAGTTAGATCTACATGAAGTGCTATCGTGGTATCAAATAAAAGGTATATACGTAGCTATAGGTACGAATTATAATATTACAGTAAATGAACTCGCCAAATTTTCCCAAGTACTGAAGAGTCGCCTCATTGGGACGAGACTGATGAAGTGAAAAAATTACAAATAACATTCTAGAATAGGTAATATATTTCTCGACTCGAATTCCATAACGTCGGATTTGGCCATCCAACCAAAACGACTTTTTAATGAAATCATAACAGGTGGTGCATTCTCTTTCTAAGAAGCTGACACTCATTTTTGTATCATTCTTCGTTACAGAGCTACAGAAATTCATATTGTCGTATTTGAAGTTTTTTTCAAATGTTTCAGAAGCATTTGGCGACAAATTAACATCAGCCCTTATTCTCAAAATTTTTATCAAAACTTAACTGAAGTATGTTGACATAATCCCTTATGTCTCGTTATTTTGCTATACTTTCGACTGGTGGTAAATGACATACGACTTTCTGTATCTAACAAAAAAACAATTTTTCTGCCGTAGTAGTACTTCCGACGTTGTGCCACATTTTTTTACTAACGAAACTAAGTCGTATAATAGGTTCAGACCTACTTGCCTATATTTTTATACGATTATTCAACATATTATCATATGTAAGTGAACATACAATTTAATGCCTTCAACATAATTGATACATCAAGCCCAAGCCCAAAAAAGTATAACTTCGGCCCTTATCGCCACTTATTTAATTCGTTTATTAAGTGCATTTAATCATTTAAGCCGCAATGAACCAGTATGTTTTAACCTACATTTCTATAAAGACTATGTTATGTCCTAGTCCACCATGGAGATTGCTGTACCTAGAGACTAGTCACAATTTATAAAAACCTGTAAAGATAAAAGAAAATTTGTAGTTCATGACATGGAACTGCAACACTTCAAAGACTTAACAAGATTATATAAAAAAAATGGCCCCTTTGTATCCCGTAAGAAGGATAAAGACGGAAAAGATTTTAAATTCTTAGATTGTGTTTGGCTACAGCTAAAGAAAGCTCAACCAGGAGTATGTTTTATAAAAATGATTTTCAATCAGATGGCGACTTCCTCGCACAACGCATCAGTATTGCGATACAGCGAGGAAATGCCGCCAGCATCCTCGGTACAATGCCACAAGGGCCAATCTTAGATATAGGTTAGGTTAAGTAGATTAGTTAGATTTAATCTATGTACATAAATTGTTGTATGTAATAAAATAAATATGAAATAAAAAAATCAGATTTCTCTGAAATATCATTCGTTCGTAACGTTAATAAGGGTTTCACATTTCCTGCATATTTACCAATTTTGAGAAACACTGAAAAACCCATTTCTTCAGCAAAATACAATGACCTCATGACACTTTTGAAGTGGGTTCCTAAAGATTTATACAATTGTTACAAAGAATTAAAGCATTCAAATACCGAGACCGATTTTCCTGAAGCCGATTAATATAGGTTAATGCAGTTACGAGTATTTTAGTTTGACTCATGTAACAACAAAATTTTAAAATCTTTTCCGTTCTAAAATTACTATGTATTTTATATAGAAACACTCTTAAAAAAAAAGAATTATTCGCATTTATATACCACATTCCATAGCTTTCAAATCCTTTAGAGCACTTGTTATCACAAAGTTGAATGATGGTTGAGAAAATTTTATTTCTCTTTGCCCCAATGTAATGGTTGAATGGTAGGGTATGCCTTAAGGCATTATGTTCGCCATTTATACCTTGATGCATTGTATAATACAGATTAAATCAATAAATGATATTATCATATTATTATTATAATATTATCATTTTTATCAGTCATTATTGAACCCTGTGACGCGTGCCGTAAAACTCAATACGCAGGGAATATAGGTATAGTTTATAAATGCGATTAATCAGTATCAAGTACGTCAGTTGTAAAATTGTATCTTACAATGTTTAGTACGAAGTAATGGAGAAGTTAACATGTAATAAGCATTATTTTGGTAGAATGTGACATTCTAAAAACAATTAAGGGCTCGTGCATAAATCATGCGAGGTTTTTTCAGCTACTTTTTGACCCCCCCTCCCCCCTGGTGATGTTTGGTGAGTTTCTTGGCTACAAAGCAGTCTCACGTGTATTTTTTTCATTCAACTTTTAACGTTCGCTCTCCGAAATTCACAATATTTCTCAGTTTGTTCATCGTAGAAAAATACACGTGAGGTCTCCTTGTACCCCCCCCTCCCCTAGCGTGATCTTTCGTGATGTTTTCTTGGACCCCCCCCCCCCCTATAGGACCTCGCGTGATTTATGCACAAGCCCTAATGTAGTAAGCATTGTTTTCATCACACTTGCTGTCTATGCGCGCCATTGCTTGCCGGCAAGTGTGATGAAAAACATTGTATGGATCACGGTAGGTAAGCGGAATACTAACTCGAGACATAAAAGCCCTCCGCCTCACGGCGTCGGGCTTCTAACACTCTCGTTAGTAATTCCGTACTTACCTCCCTTGATGCACAATGTACTATTACAAATAATTATTAGTTAAATTACTATATTACAAGTACCTGATAAATCATGATCAGTATAACGTTAAGTAAGCTTAACTTATGCTCCCGACAGAATTTATTGAGACGTAATTTAGCAAAAATGACATAACCAAAAATTTGTACTTAACAAATTAACATGTTTGTTAACATGGACATATTTTTTAAAGTGAACCCTTTTCCTAACATTGCGTCTCATTTTATTCTTTGATTTCTGTAACGTGTTATTTTTTAGTTCATTAAAAAATATTGATGTTACAACAATTTTAAAATAATATGGCAGTTTTTATTTTTTAACTAGCTTCTGTCCGCGACTTCGATGTGTTATTCTGATGTCCATTCAATAGTTTTATTCATATACATACATCGATTCTACAAACGTTCATGTTTTGTAATAGTAGTAGGTCTAGGTACCTATCTAAATTTATTGCGATCTTTATCATGTTTATTTTTATAAACAAATACTAAATATTATGGGCATTTCTTATTTTAATCTTGACTTTTCCCTGTCTGTTTCTTAATTTATTTAATTTTATTGTAACATTTCTGAACTTAGGCCGATATACCCCATAAACTTTCTTATTAACTTTTTAAGGCATGAAATCTTATATCACTATAAAGGAAAGGCAAATCACAGTAAGAATTGCAGTCATAAAGTCGGATCAGTACATACAAGGGTTTGAATTTTCCATTTCTTAATTATATACAAGCATAGAGTCGGATGTGACTAATTTTACAAAAACCTTGCGTTTTTGAATAATAGATAAACGCGTAAATGTATCATAATAGTCTAGAGCTGAAGACACATAATTTGGGCTCATTATAAAAAAACTGTTTGTCATTATCTTTTAAACTTAATGAAATATGTGCAAACAAAACTGTCAATTTTGTTTTGGCTCCCCTGAAAACTTGACTTTTTTCACATCCAACCTTATGGAACTCAAGGCGAGATTTACTTACTTAATTATTTCGTTAGCAAATCTCATTGGTGCCTAACTACCGCTTTGGACATAGGACACCTAGATGTTGAATGTATATACGTGCACGCAACAACTATACCCAGTCAACACAGAAACCTAGGCAATACGGCGACCATGGTATAAATATTAACAAATTTTAAAATATAACGAGACAGAACCTTCCTTAAGACAACTAAAAGAATTTTAACCCATATCTCACATTTCCAGGATCAAATAAAACCGAAACTTTAGCAACAATCGAGCAGGAGATTTACTTCGGATACTTCAAACTTGAGCTGCGGAAGACACTGGAGCCGTCGGACGACGGCAGCCAGCTGTACTGCGCCAAGGACGCCATGCTACACGACGGCAGCCTGGTGCGGCAGGCAGCCGCGAGCCTCCGGGTTCCCATCAGGCTTCAGGACCATATTGAAAGCTTAGGTAAGCGACCAATACCCTACCCAAGATAAACTTGCCTAACAATCATTCTTGATAAAACTTCGTTTGTTCATACACGCAGACGAGACAGCCTTAAAAGAGACTAAATGAAAAACTTTAAAGTCTTTGATAAACAAAAATGTGAATAAGTATGATTTCATTGTAAGGAATTCGATATTCCTTGAAGTTTCATTCGTTTTTAGATCACACACCGTCTTTGTTAATCGCTTTGTCCACAATGCTGATCATTGGCCTCGTGGCATTGGCAGTGTGCTTGAGAATCAGGTGCAAGAGACTCAAGGTCCTCAAGAACAATGACAATGATGAAACAATAATGCCCCCGGCGGAGGAGCAATGCTTAAAAGTGGTCTTACTTGAAACGGACCAAGATAATACTGCAGCACCTGGAGGTAAATTGGTAAGACACTTTCATCATATCGATAGACCTGAGCAATATACTGAAGAGTGGTTTGACGTAGTCACGTAGACGTATACGTATGATACAACGAAGTCTGAGGTAAAACTGAATATGTCTATTTGTTAAACTAGGCTTTTTTTACTAAAATTATATGCATTAAGAAAAGAAGGGATAACCTTGTAAGGCTGCTGGTCAAGGTAATGTTCGTGGGTGTTCCTAGGAAGTAGCTGGAATCACACCAATCTAAGCACAGTTTCCTTATTAGGAATGGGATCAAGTTTCAATTAGGTTGCGTTGCGGCTATACATGACTGAATAGTTTGGGGCTACACTACAATATTGATTAGAACTGTAGGCTACATGCCTGCAAAACATTTCACAGGGATTTTTACAACAACCATTTAACTACATCATATTGAGCACAAATTACGGGTGAACTTAAATTTTAAGTATTTTAATATTCATTCTTCAACCATTCATTAATAATCGAATATTCATCCATTTTTATCTCTAGAAAGTACCCAAAGTCTACATTGAAACACGGAAAGTTTCCCATCTAGCTGACGAAAATTCGGGAAGGCCATCGTTGGACTACTTGCTGCCGTTCGACGCGCGGTGGGAGATGGACCGGAGCCGGCTGACGCTGCTCGAGGTGGTGGGCCAGGGGGAGTTCGGGAAAGTGGTTCGAGCTGAATACCGGAAGGATGGTGCACCGCGCATGGTTGCTGTGAAAATGTTGAAAGGTATGCAATAAGCAGGTATAAAAAGGTAAAACTTACCCCCCGAGTTGCGATATTTAAATCCAAATTCCTCGCAGTAATGCACTATAACTACTAAGTAAGCAATATTAGTGCAGTGTGCAAAGAGAATTGTGAGACAATAATATTTGGTGGGTGTTCCAACTGCTAGTTTAAATTTTATAATTATTTGTAGCATATCACCTCTCAAAGATGAGTGAATGCCTCCTGCAATTTCCCTTCGGATTTCAGTTATTTGTTCAAGCAAGACAAGACAGAGTCCATTGCATCCCACAACGTCATCAGTCATCCTCGGAAGGTTAGATCCCCGATTCGTCGATTGGAGTTTTCTGGCTCCCACTGTACTTAGTTTACATAGACTTTACTATGGGTGTTCATGTTGTTTAGAGTGTTGATTTTATTGAAACTTGATTCTTTTGATTTGGTAGTTCAAAAACGACTTATTTCAATCGAACGCAGAGTATTTATGACAACTTATCTTCGTGATTAACTTTTTCAGAGGGTCATTCAGATTCGGACCTGATAGCACTGGTCTCCGAGCTGGAAATCCTGAAGATGATCGGCAAGCACCAGCACGTGGTGGGGCTGGTGGGCTGCTGCAGCCGCGGGGGGCCGCGGGGGGCCGCTGCTGGTGGCCGTGGAGTTCGCCGCCGGCGGCTGTCTGCGCGACTACCTCCGCGAGCGAAGACCCAAGGAGTAAGCTCGCTGGTTCTGCCTGCATAATACTTTTTAAACTTTTCACACCTTAAACGCGCTATCGATTGCTAAAAATCATAATTCTGTAATAATAACAGTGATCGGCTGTAAAAAGGGTTCTATAGATTGGAAATTTGGAGAGTGACGGGTTGGATTCTTCGTCGGAATTAAATATAGGTATGCTAAATAGTCTAATATATATAGAGTGTAATAAAAATAGAGGTCACGTATAAAAACACATTTAGTTCGTATTTCGATTACGTTTTGACGTGGTTTTTTATATTGGCACAACATGGTGGCTCCACCTGATCGTAAGAACCAAGTGAAAAGTGGATTCCAAATCGCGGCGGCAACGAACAGGAGACCAGCAGAAACCTGTCAGTTGCCACGGCCTTGCTGGCTCGCCAGATGCTTCTTCCGATACAGAAGAAATAAAATAAAACAAGTCCGTAACAAGATTAATTGGTAGAGAACTCTGGTAACAATAACAATTCATAGAAAGTTTTTGATTATAGCCACGGTTGTATTATTATCTTCTTGAGACATATTTAATTTACACAAATTGTATTCTTTACTTGAATAGGGGTGAGGCAACACATGAACCGCTGACGCACAAGGACCTTGTCTCGTTCGCGCTGCAGGTGGCCAGGGGGATGGAGTATTTAACCGCACGAGGAGTAAGTGTCAAAATTCGTTTGGGGCTAAAGCCTCAAACGAGAAAGATATCTTAATATCACGGCACTTAAAATCTAGAGCCTAGTTAAAGGATGACACTGCACGTCTATTCCAAGTCTGCACTCGTTTCTTGAGAACCTCATAAAATAAAGACATCGACAGCGTTCATTTTAATGTGGTTCGGAAAATAAAGAAGATTTATGGTGTGCTGACTGATTGCGACTCCGAGTAGTGGAGTATGTTTCCTGTGCCGCCCCGACCCTATTTCGTAAATCGTTTTTCTTGAATCTTAAACGCACTCCCGAATCGCAAAGACGATTGATTCAGATTCCACGCATTGTCACGGTACATTCTCACACTCCACGGTATATTCCAGCCTGTGCGTTGTTGCAGTGCGTGCACCGCGACCTGGCGGCGCGCAACGTGCTGGTGTCGCGCGCGCGCGTGCTGCGGGTGGCGGACTTCGGGCTGGCGCGGGAGCTGCGCGGGCGCGACTACTACCGGCGCCGGCGCGATGGGCTCGTGCCCGTGCGCTGGCTGGCGCCCGAGGCGCTCGAGCACAACCACTACTCCAGCCAGTCAGATGTGTGAGTGTCAGGCAGATCATAGCGCGTTTACAGGTGGCAAGTAGGAAAGGTAAAGGTTGATTTACAGGAAGAGCTTGACGTCCCTGGACTCTTCCGGCAGCCCGGTCGCTCCCAGCTAGCTCGACTTGTACCCTCCCTTCTCAATCCTTGTACGTAAACTGCGGGTTAGTGACGGGCGCTTCTATCGTTTACCGTGGCGACGAAAAGAACGATTTGATAGTCACAATGCATTGAAGACAATGCATATGCAAACTGCACATATTTCATTCATACGAGTACAAATGTCTCTAACTATAATGATCTGTTATATTCTCGTTAACAGCTGGTCGTTCGGCGTGCTGGCTTGGGAGATCTTCACGCTCGGCGAGGCTCCGTACCGGCACGTGAACGCCTGCCACATGTTCCAGCACCTCAAGGAGGGTCACCGCCTGCCGCGCCCGCGCCGCTGCTGCCAACTCGTGTACGTACTTACACACTTGCTTTCGGTAAGTGTGCGTAAGTACCAGCTGTCATTCTTAATTCAGTGGTTACCAATATTTTTATTATACCACATGTGATGACATGAACTGCAGTTTCCCACAAGGCTGTCCTAAGAAGATCCATTATTCAATACCTTCATATGTCTCACATTGTAAATTTACTTACGATTGCTCTAATATTAAAATTTTATGATTATGGATGTCCTCTGGAAGCTTGTGGTCTGCACTTTTCTTCAAGTGTATTCCCTTAAAAGCTGATTGATAATTCATTTGAAAAAAACACACTGATTTCATGAGAATCACTCGGCAGGAGTGAGATTGAACTTATCGTAAAGTCCCTAAATTAGACCTACTGGGCACTGGCAGTAAAGAATTACCTAAGAAAGGCCTGAAAGCGTTGAGGGTTAAATATTTGAATGTTCTTAGGTATGAAGACATTATGCTGCGCTGCTGGTCCTTCGAGCCCTCGGGGCGGCCCACCTTCTGCCAGCTCAGGGACGCCTTGCTCGTGATATGGTCGCAGGACCTGCTGGCGGAGAAGACACAATAGTGCATTATATACAAAATCCATGGTATTCGTTAACGGACACCATTTTTTACACAATTTCAAATTGCTGACATTTAATATTGACTTGTTTGATATTGGATACATTAACTTAATTTTGTATATAAACCGTAGATATTAGTATTTAGTCTTAGTAGTAGTAAATAAACAAAAAATAAAAAACAATTT